>JADNYI010000246.1:0-50976 GCA_015501065.1 Infundibulicybe gibba
TCCCGAGGAACCTGTATTTAAAATTCTACATTCATTGCACAAGATGCCGATTGCGTAGACACGAGGGTTATTGACAATGACACTTTATGCGCATGATTTGGCCGCCCCTGGATGATTACACATCGCCTCAAGTCGACCCGTCTCCTGCATCCACAGTAAAGTTGGTAATACGGTGAGCGGTGGCAGCCCTAAATTCTGTCGCATGGCCTCCGAATGTCGCATCGACTGCGTTTCCTGAAACCACACTGACTGCGCGAAGACCCTTGATGTTTAGCAAAACTCGCGATCCGATGAGAGAGTGCACCCTGGGAAGCATGAATGGTCAGTTGATTTTGGCTATTGGCAACCTGGTACTATGCATGTTCACGTATGCGAAGGTAAGCCTAAACATGATGGATTAGTTGTACGTTATTTTAACAACCCAGATGGACAAACATAACCATCAGGCTTGAGAGTGCTCGCGAACCTTGAGGAAGCGCGGCCGTCGTGGTTACAGGTGAAAGAACCATTACGTATCAGACAGGATAAGAGAGTGAAGCGCAATGCGACAGCCTTAACTGACAGAGAATGGCGAGAAACCAGAAGACGCCGTCCCGTAAAAATAGGTTGAATATGGGCATTTTTATCTGGTCGTTTCAGAATATACAACGATAAATGGTCATTAGAAACATGACAAACGACTATTGAATTATGAGTGAGACCATAATTCCGTTATTGTTCCTGATGTAGGACCGAATGGTGGACGCACCACAATCATCGCTGGGGTGGAATAAAAGGAGAATAAATGGGGTGCGTCTGAATCTAGAGCTAATACGATGAATTCCAATGGGATGGATCAAATGAACGAGCGATCCGAGTCTGCTCCTGAACTCAATAGGTGGGTTGGGGTCGGGCTTTTTTCGCATCAGCAACTATGATCACGTCAGAAGGAGGGGTTTCAAGATAAATCTAGCTCAGGAGACGGGTCAGTGAGCACGATGGCATAGGTTGACCAACCCACTACACTTGCACTACATGCATCATTAATCTTGTTTGGGATAATCCACGCGCCCAGGATGGAAGCCTTCCTAGGCCTCCACATTAACCTAGAGCCTGCCAGTGGCGAAATGCCACGAGTGGCTGGGAATCCTAGACAAGCATGGACGGTAAATTTGCCGGTGGCGAATAAGGATAGGAAAACGACTGGGAATTTTGTCGATAAAAAGGACGTATAAGCGAGCTTGGGCCAAATTTCAATCTGTGTGTGTCCTAGTTTGGGATTAAGGCCGCCGGCTGCACACTAGCCTTACACGATGTAATGTCTTCGCAGAGCCAAGTTCAATATTAATCTTCAGTTGGGTACCAAGGTGGCCACGCTTGAGGACACGAAAAGCGCTATGAGCCAATGTCATGATACAGGCGGCGAGAGATTGGATGAGCACACTGAGGAAGCTACAATCGAGACGGCCGGCTGCGATGTCCACGACTTCGCGGGTCCGTCGCTCTGGAACTCGACTGGCTTGGACCAACATCGGTATACCTGGGACCTTAATCGATGGGGAGGAAAAAGAGAAGTGGGCTAAACACGCGCAGATGCGTTCCGCTCGGTTGGATGCTGGTGCCGCGCCGGCTCGCTTGGCCGGCACTTTTTCTAATTCTACTAACGAGAAAGTTTTCAGATGACCGCTCAGGTATCAGTCTGATGCTTGGGTATTTGATATCATTTCTTGCGGTGATTGTTAGGGGACGCGCATTGGATTTGGATAGGAAATCTTAAAGCCAGACCGAGGTATCTTTCCGCTGCTAAATTGCAAAATCGGATAATATTATAGAGGAATTTTGATCGTATTCGACAGTACGATAAGTACTTCTATCATCAATCTAGTGTTGGGGATACTCTTGTTGATTAGTTAAGCCACTGGGGAGTACTCACAGTTGATTGATTCCCTGGATTGGGATTGATGTGTTGGTATGTTCATTGGGGTGGTGGAATCAGGCAGCTTAAAAATAGGCATGGATCAAGGAGAGGGTGATACCGACGTCCATCCTGATCGAAATCTACGGGGCTCAATGTTGAGTAACTAGGCATCGATCTCAGTTGGGAGTCTTGACCATTCCAACCTAGCCCTAGACTTAGCATAACCAAAGCGTAACTTGAAGATCGTGCTGGGTTCAAACATGAAAGATTCATAAATCGATCAATTTGGCATTGCTGGATGGGAAACGCATCGGGGCTGCAATATCAACTCTGGTCCTACCAAGCGCCTGATACTCAAGTCCCAACAGCCCGATCAACAACCTCCAGTGTGTGTCCATCCAAGATCCTACTGGCCAAATTTCAAGCGATGGTAGCACGTACCATATATGTACCGAGTGTCGTACAGCTGGCGACCCGGATCGGCATCCATCTGGTTTGGGACTAACCTCCGTAACGCATTCAGCAGATTTAAATCGGTACGAGTATGGAGTCCCCCGGGGGATTTATCTGATAGCCAAGCTATTTCTGTACTTTGGAATCTGATATCAGAGATGGAATGCTCCAGCATGCCCGAGGGAATATTGATGTACCATTCGAAGTCCTATGCCATAGATAGATGGATTTTTTTCCGTCTGTGATCTGACTCCGGAAGACTAGATGTGCCGGGTGAATTGTTTACACTTTGCTGTTCTAATGAGAAGCTGCCCGACGCTTCTGGCCCGTGGAGTCCATCCAATCTCTAGATATGCTAGCTCGCGACTTTCCCAGTGATGGCGCGTTAACATAGCAAAATCCCGGAGAATTTGTGTTTTATTCATTCACATAGACATTCAGAGGTCGAAACTGAGTATGCATGTATTGGAACCCTTGAGCCTCTGACTCTGAGGGGGTGGGTGGGTGAAATCCAGGAAATGATTACACATGGCCTCGACTCAACCCATCCCCTGCATCAATGGTAAAATTGGTACTACGGTGAGCAGTGGCAGCCCTAAATTCCGTCACATGGTCTCCGAATGTCGCATCAACCGTGTTTCCTGAAACCACGCTGACTGCAAGAAGACCTTTGATGTTTAATAAAACTCGCGATCCGATGAGAGAGTACACCCTGGGAAACATGAATGATCAGTTGATTTTGACTGTTGGCAACAACCTGGTGCGCATATTCACGTACGCGAAGGTAGGCCTAAACATGTCAAATTAGTTGTATGTTATTTTAACAACCCAAGCAGACAAACATGACCATCAAGAGTGAGAGTGCCCGCGAACCTTGAGGAAGCGCTGCCGTCGCAATTTCGGGTAACAGAACCACTATGTATCAGGTGAGATAAGAGAGGGCGGAGTGTGATTCGATAGCCCTAACTGACAGAGAATGGCCAGGAACCAAAAGACGCCGTCCCGTAAAAATAGGTTGAATATGGGTATCCCTATCTGGTTGTTCCAAAATATACAGCGATAAACGGTCATTAGAAACATGACAAACGACTATTGAATTATGAGTGAGACCATAATCATGATTCCGTTATTGTTCCTGATGTAGGACCGAATGGTGGACGCACCACAATCATCGTTGGGGTGGAATAAAAGGAGAACAAATGGGGTGCAGCTGAGTTTAGGACTTATAGATGATGAATTCTGATAGGATGGATTAAAGGGCGTACCGCCAGCGGTGGGCCAACATCCAACTAACTTGAAGAATGATCTAGTTCGTTTTGGTAATGCAAGATCAATGAGGACGTGTTTCACTTACCCAAGATGTATATAGGCTATTTATAATATCAGCAGTTGTTTTACGGACAGTTACACAAGCTTTGGGCCTACTATTCGTCAGCGACACAGCCTTGATTGCGATTATAGCCCTATGACAGGATTTAAAAGGTCTGAATAAATGTCATATCATGGCCTTACATAGCTATGAATTCCACTACAAAAAGGGGCGACTGCAGGTCAGAAAATGTTTGGGCATCAAGAACTTGATAAGAAATACCCAATAAACAACCGATCAATAATAATAATAATTTTCGGCTCTTCTCATATAAGATCCACACACTGGACGGTCAATGGAATCGTCATCAAGTATAGCTACGAGTTTGTAGACTCACCGAAACGCAAGAATGACGTCGATGGTAATCACGAGAACGGTGCCACTAACGGCTTCGAACTGGTGGCCAACGACTGGGTGAACCGAGTGCAAAATCAGAAATAGGAAGTGACAAGTCCTACCACCTGGTATTTAGAACATCTGGTCGAGAGATTTCGTCAAGTTAAAAGTGATATCGCTATTGATTCTTCGGGCATACGTCTATGGATAGTAGCCTCAGCCTGGGTTGCCATTGGGGGATTTGGGTTCGAGGGAGTTAGAAGCTGGAACACACCTCATTCGAATCAATTACACGGAGCACAACTAGAATATCGCCTTAAGCCTGGCTGCATTTTTGATGTGTGGGAAAAACAATTACTACTCATATCGATCCTGGATGAGTTACTGTCATGGTTTTACGCCCTGAAAAAGATAGTTCACATACGCGAGGACGATCAAGGTATAATATCGGTTCTGTGATATCGAGAGTAAATGCTATGTAGAATTCAAGTTGGACCATAGGCACCCAAATCTTGGCGAGTCATAGGTTAGACACGTCACACGGGGGAATGATTTTTTCGGGATTGGTACTCACGTACAAAAGGCTCGTCACGTTCCAAGGATTTCGCCATATCAAGGTTACCTGGTTTGCGATCAATGTATGAACCGTGGCAGATTTATTATTCAAATCAATATACCTCTTGTTGAATAGTGAGAATATGGTCGAATCTATAATTCAAGTCAGGTCGGTGGACTCCTGAAGCACATCTTTGTCTCACACAACCAAAGTTGCGGCTGCAGCTATGTAATGATAATTGGTGGGGCAGTCGGTTACCAGTAGTATGAGGTACGAACCCACAAGATAGCTAGTCACTTGTGCGTCGGCAAGGTCTTGTAGAAGGGGGGCCTCCATTGGACAGATTAGAAGAGCGGTGGAACATAGCACATACCGTTATAAAGAGAGATTAAGACCTGTCACTAATGAGCGTTTCTGGATGTCGCCCGGGCATCGGTTGATGCTTAGACACTTGGCATCATTTGCCATGGTGGTTACTAGTCCCCGATCACCAGCCTAGTGCAGGAAATAGCTCTCGTGAAACAAACCATCAGGAACTGCGATACTCTGGGGAGTAGGATTGATACGTCAAGGGAATCCATGTTATCGAAACCAGCATTGGATCTGGAGGAGGTGATGCCAAGGTCCATTGATCGAAATTTGCGGGGTTCAATGTTGAGGGATGTCGCTATACTATTTCAGTGGGAATTCTGAGCGTTCTCAGTCAGTCATTTTCCTGGAGGCTGGAATTCGGTAGCAAGGAATAATTTGAGGGTATTGGGTCCAAACATCAAAAAATCAACCAAATTTCTCGAAGGGAAATGCGTTAGAGTTGTGACAACAACGCACTAACTCTGGTCTTACCCAATACCCAGTACTCCCCAGCAGCTTGATCAGCAACCTTCGGTGTGCAGTTACAGTCACGGGCCCACCCAGGATCCTACTGAAATGTTCAAGCGATGCTAGTGCGCGCCATATATGTATGAGTATTAGTTCAGCCGGCAACCCGAATCAATGTCAACCTGGTTCGAAATGGCTTCTATAGCGCATTCAATGGATTTAGATTGGCATGTCATGATGCTCCTTCTGGTTATGTGGTAGCCAAGATATTTCCGTACTTTGGGATCTGATATCAGAGAAGGTGCGTGAGGGGATGTTGACGTGCCATTCAAAATATTCTACCATGTATCACATCGATAGAGCTCGATCAAAAACTTTTAGAGCTCGAAACTAATTGTGCGTGTGGGTATTGGAGGGGCCTGGGAGAGGTAATTATAATTTGAGCTCAATTCACATCCAACATCCATCGCACAATTGGTGTAATCATGGTCCGCCATTCCTACGAGGGTGGGGGTAGCGATGGTTACCAATGCCATTGAATAGCAGCCTTGGTGTTCCGTTGATGCTGGGATATGAATTTGATCGGCGGCGCGAGCCGTGACGTTTCCTAAATTAACGAACAATCTGCTCCCAAAAGTAGGTAGGTTGGTGTCGGGGTTTCCTCGCATCAGCAACCATGGGTCACGTTAGGCCTGTGACTGTCCCCTCTAAGAGGTTTCAAGCAGTTCGGGACGAACAACCCTCGTTAGAGGGGCCTGTCCATCTGAGTTTAAATCACTGGGTCATTTCTTATGATCGAGAAAAAATAGATATTTCCTTTCTAAGCTTTCCCAATTGGGCACGATAAAGTAATCGGCCACGTGAGTCCAACACGCGTCGCGTCGATCACAGCTTGGTATTGTGCACCGCGTATTTCACTATATGATTCCATTCGCATTTGAGACAGGAACTACTAATGTTGGCCTCGAAAAGCCTCGTAGGAAGTATACAAAGAAGATACCCCCCACATGGGAGCATGTTCTGGATCTCTCGAACCATCCAGATACAACGACAGCTGCTGCCACTCAGACCAGAAGCTACGTACCGCCAACTCCAGTGTCACCATTCGAGACTGGGGTACCTCAAAACTCGCTCTCCACTCCAGTTCGTGTAAGATACCGTGCGCCAGTGACCCCTAGTTTTTACAATCCGTGATAACTATGCACTTGTGACCTAGTATTACTGTCCTAATATAATTTTTTGTAGCACGATCGCTGGGGGCTATCGCACTGCTCACTCGGATACACAACCACCGTTTGATATCCCCATAGATACAGCACGGATACCAGAACCAGCACAGCTGGGCCAATACTGCGATGGCAGTAACATTGGTATCGGCACAAGTCAGGGTTCACTACTGTTCTCTCTTGAAACAGCGCAAGCCTCCGAAGAAGGCCATTTTCCTACGCCGTACGCTCCGTCTACATATTCTCTACTATCCCCGCTTTCACTTGATGAGCATGCGACAAATCTTCCCCCCAACCCGCTGTATCTACATGATTATCCAAGTCCGACTTTAGATGAAGATGTGGATGTGCCACGCATGCGAGGGCCACGTATTCCACAATCCCAAGCTCTACCGAACGCTCTTCGCGAGGCTCTTACTGCACTGAAGAATGCGAAAATCACTCCAACGGACTTCCTCCTCTGCTTGCTTGATGAGACTGATGCGACTTATGCTGATTACAGGACTACTTTCTATGCTGAGAATAACACGGAGAAGCTTGGTAACCTCATGACTACGATCTGGACTCGCCACAAGGGCAATCGCATCAGGGATTCATGCCTACTTCCACTTGCGGTTGACTTGGTATGCGATACTATTCACCGGGAGATGGACAACGCCAAACCATATCTCCGGATGTCAATCAAAGACGTGACACCAGAATTCGTCGAGAACTGGAATATCCACGAAATAATGGGACCAGTTTCGCAAGATGTAACGCCAACGTGGTCAGCAATTCTCGATGCGGCAACCGAGACAAAAACTGCGAAAGGAAAAACAAAACTTCGAAACTCGCGCAACCGTGGAACAGTAAGCGTCAGTAATTTAATTTAATTATGGCTGTTGAAAAAGACGACAGGGTCGACATATGCTAAGCGCACAGGCACACTACTTGCGCTCGTTCAGTTCTTGCAAGGTTCAAGTGGGAATTGGGATGATGGCCTGGGCTACTGGCGCATCGCGGAGCCTCATTAATGTCCTCCATCACTCCTGTCTCTCGATGTCATCCGCTTCCATTATAGCTGCGGTTGAATCTCTTGCTGAGGGCTCAATCCAAGAGGCAAGGATAGCTGCGGCTGGGCCTCATGGGCATAATTATGACAATATCAACATCTCCACCTCCATCCATGTTGAACAAGCCCCTGGTGCGATGAGCAAGGTCCAGTCCGGAACACTCTCTGTGATTTATCCCCTCCCTGACGTGAATCCGGAGCACTTATTGCTGGCGCCGATGATGGAACAGTTCAAGAATTCATCACCATTGAAAATGTCTGACCTACGGCCGTCTAACACTGCGCTTGAATCATATACATTCCAGTCGGCGATCACCATTGCGGGGGTTCTTTTTAAATACGTTGGCGGTTTCTCAGACTACGCATCACGCCCAGGCTTACAGCACCGACCTGTCCGTCGACAGCCTACTGGACGCAAGGCCAAGTATTACCCACTACGTTGTGTAACAATTGAAGAAGCGAGTACACAAGGAAACATCCACGTGCAAGAGGATGCGTATCGGGTTCAACTGAACCGAGAAGTCGAAGATCTTTGCACATATGCCATTCCAACCGCCAATGATGGCTTGACAAATTCCCGCATACGCGCTATACAGTCTAGTCGGCTCATGGATCTAACAGTATGGGATCGACGTTCAATGTATATGATCGCGATAGGCCTACTACATATGCTGATGAATCTTATCTGGGCTCTCAAACAAAAGCACAAAGCCACCATCAACCAGTCAGGAAGTTTAACCCACCTCTTTGCCGTGCTGGAGAAAGTTCGCCTTGGAGGCGAACACCCTGATTTCCATGCCCTGTTGTCAGCGCTGACTCAAATTCTGGACGGATTCCTCCTCAACGCTTGGCGTGAAGAGTGTGGGTACGATTCATTTGAAAAATTTGCCCAGGCAAAGCCGAGTGATGACGAGATCCTTCGGATTGCTCGAGTCATCTTCTTGAAGTATGCGACGCCAGATTCGTCTCTACAACCGATCGACAAGAAGACAAAAATTGATGAATTGCGTGCTAAGGGATGTAATGCTCGTGCCCCACCAAGGAAATCCACATCAATATCCATAGAAGATGTTTCTGACGAGGACAGCAATACTGATGGTGAGGAAGGTCCAGCCGACAGCCTTCCAATTCCTCCCCCCATTGATGTAATTCGGGAGAATGTCATCCGCCTGACATGAGATCTTATGTATGTCCGGGAAGTTGTTCAGGCGACTGCGGATGGAGACTTTGGCCGCATCGAGCACATCCTCCCGGACTTGGCATGCTTGTTCCGTGGTGCCGGGTGCAATAACTATTCCACTGAGATCCTCCATCTGCTCTTCCAAATTAAGGAGGTATGGACCCCAGAATTTGCGTGAGTTCTCATCTTGCTAAAATCATATCTTGTCCGAATTAATGTGCTTTCATAGGGACATCATGCGAGACTACATGCTCGTCAATCCGTCAGGTCTACTAGGCCATTTTATGGCCATTGATATGAATATTGAGCACCTCATCGGCTACCTCAAGGTTCATACTTTGCTATTTAGTCTACGCATTCAAGCTTACTATTTTTTGAAGGCTCTCTTCGCTTCAAAGGGCATTTACTCAAACTGGGATAGGCTCGGAAATATCTCAGCTGGTATTGTGTACTTTCAGAATATTAAAAAACAGGTTTCTCGGTCTATGCAAGCTGGGTATCAAGGGTCAACACATACTGCCGTCGACACAAGTGCCCTCGTCTGGCGTGTGGCCAACAAGGCTCAAGAGCTAAATCTACAACACTACATACCAAATCGGGAAGGCCAGTCCATTGCAAAACTTGTCCCAGACCTACGAGCCTTAGGAAGGGAGAAGTTCGAATCATCCTCGCTTGCAACATTCAACAAGAAGATAGCTGATTTGAAAGAAGGGAGACCGCCAGTAATGGAGGAGGATGAGATAGTGCCGGTGGCATTGGCTGTAGATGATAGCTCTGACGAGGTGGAAAGTGGGCAGGCTGAATGGGACAGGGAGGATGACTTGTAGATTGCTTGACATCAATACCTAATTTCTATCAATTGTCTATGCCGCTCAACTCGCTCTACACCGCTTTGTTGGCCTAGCTGCAACTGCAGCCGCTTTGGCCATCTTCTTCTCTTCTGCCACTTTTTTCTTAGCTGCCCTTGCCTCTTCCGCTTTCTTCCGTGCTTCAGCCCTTGCCTCTGCGGCCTTGCTTTGCACTACAGCCCTCTCCTCAGCTTTCTTATCCGCTTCCTCCTTCTTAGCTTCAGCAGCGGCCTTGGTAAGGTCAGAGGCATAGTCCTCAAATACCTTATACAGAGAGGTAGCGTAGTTTGCTTCCCATTCATCGCTTTCGCCAAGGAGTTGGACAATGCTGTTGGCTGAGGGGATTAACGTTGCTGGTGTACGTACCAATGTGAGCCGTTGTTGGTGAGTGAGAATGTCATAGGTTGTACGTGGGCAGTTGGGGTTTGCGTTGACCCTAGACTCTAGCCAGAGTATGATACGTAGATCAAGGGTGCTGCGCTCATGCGTTGGGCGATACTTGGTATTTGGTTGCTTGCGTTTGCCAGGTCTAGGAGGGGGATCGCCGGGGAAGATTGAGCCTGGAAGCATTTGTTGGAGGTCAAATGGAGAGTCGGGATGCCGATCACAACAGAATTCAGTGTGAAAGTCGAGTGCTAAAGGCGTATACAATTCCTCAATCAACGAAGTCTAAATAGGATTAAGGCTCACCATCAGGAGCTTGATCATCAAGATATTGTGCGAATCGATCGCGAAGACATGATTTACTTTGAACATACTGAATCGACGCAAAGCTGGCACGATCTTGTTTGCGTGAGCTCTGTGTGAGAGTACCTTGCGGCCGATCTGGGTCCCTCAAATCACCAGTCGCAAAATCGTCAAGGGAAATATCATGCACCCAGGGCTCATAGAAGACCAGGAAGAGGCCTGTGTTTCCAGGCCCTGTCCGCCGTATCACCCGTCCAGCACGCTGAAGGGCTACGAGCAATGATGAAGGTAGACCGCAGGTACAGACAATCTTCACGTTTGGAAAGTCAACACCCTGCAGGATGTTTACTCAAGATGGGGGGAATCAATTTAATGAATTGCTTACTGTTGCTTCACCGGCTGTTGCACATAATATACGACATGTTCCCCGTGGATCAGCAAATGAGGTGTGGGCATCTTGGAGATAGCTGTCTGACATGCCACTGTGATAATGTCGAACAATACCCGTACGGCGCAATTTTGGGGGAAGAAGAGCATCCAGGTGGCAAGCAACCTTACATGTGAGATCCCTGTTGTCGAAGAAGAGCAAGGATGTGAGGCTGGTGCTCTGGGGAGTATGGGCACATGAGAAAACAGTCGTAGTTCCGTAATTCGTCGAGGCTTTTGATCATTTGATGAGTTGCATAGGTTGTGTTTGGACGGTTTGAAGAGACTCGAAGTGAGACGTAATTTTGCCGCAATACTTGGGTCTCCACGGTCTTGAGGATGTGAGGCGGAAGCGTAGCTGACATGCAATGCCAAGGGATCGAACGGGGTAGCAATGCCTTCAGCTCGCCAAGATGACCCCAAGCAGGACGAAAGGCCTTGTTGCCATAAAGATCAGTCCCGTCCACATGAATACCATGGACCTCATCAACATAGATCCGCTTGAGGAGTTTCTGAAAGTGTTTGTTGCGAATAAGTACCCCAAAGCGCGAGAGATGGCCTTCTGGTGATCTGAAGAGCTGTTCGGGAGTCACAATAATATGCGTTGCAATCCCGGGTGTCTTTTTCTTTATGTCGTAAATCCAAGTCTATAGATTAAAATTAATTCCTGGCAATACATCAAATCATTGAGCGCACCTGCCACCATTCATCATTGCGAGGGGTATCCTCATTGATGACCACTGTCGGAATTTGATATTGAGTGTTGAAGTCGTTCCCTTGTGTAACCTGGAGCCGTTTAAGCGGACCGATGATCAAGACAAACCAGTGATCCTTGGGATTATCAAGCATAGAGTTCAAGGGAATCGAGAGAGTCTTGCCAGTTCCTGTGCCAGCATTCAACAGAGAATCCAAGCCGTTGTGTGTTGCCAAAGCAGCCTTGAGTTGCACCTCCCGGGGAACCTGTGTGCCTCCCGTAACTCCCCATAGCTGAAGTATAGCTCGCAGAGCAAAAGTCCGGTCCTGAGGGTTTAGTCCAGCAAGATAGTTACGCGGAAGTCGTGGATCTCCATGAAATATAGCATTTGCCAGGGCCTCAATGTTTGAGGCTGGTAGTAGACGGATCTCCTCGCGGCGCTCGTGAAGGGTGGGTACTGACTGCATGGGAACTGGGTCAGCGCGGGCACAGAGTGTTGTCGACGCGACAGTGTCAAGGTTGATCTCGAAATAGCTTGGGATCGCAGATTTCACTAATTGGGAAAGCTCAAAAAGGAAATATCTATTTTTTCTCGATCATAAGAAATGACCCAGTAATTTAAAGTCAGCTTCACCAGCCCTTCTAACGAAGATAGCACGTTCGTGCACATCCGTAGGATCGTAGAATCGTTTGAAGGGATGGTCACGAGCCTAGGGTCACGTCAGATAGGGAGGGGTTTCAAGATAGATCCAGCCCGGGGGGGGTCTTCTGGGGAGGGATCGAATCAGCGGGCATAGTGGCATAAGGTGAACCCACTATACATCAATATCTTGTTTAGGGCAACCAATGCGCCGCCTAGCAGGCTACCAGAAGTCCCTCATATTGATTCGGCCAAGATTTGGCTATAGTGCCCGGGAATCTTAGATAAACGTGAACTTCAAAACTTTGCTGGTGGCGCGACCAGCCGCAGAATATTATAATAGGAAAAGGACTAGAAATACTGTCATCCAAGACAGAGGATGCCACTGGCAGTTTATCATGATCAACAGTTTTCAACCCGCTAGCCTCCCCATAGTATTTGGTTGTGGGAACAAGATCAAACACCCACCAGCGGCACACCACCAACCTGTTTTGATATCAAGCGGAGCAAAGGCTGAAATATTGGCAAGATCTTCAAGCTGAATATCAGATTGTTGTTCTGAAGATATTTTTTAGACCTTTCGGTACTAAACTTTTCAGGATATTTGCTGAGAGGTCAACACGATATTCTGACTCGGATCTGGTCAGGTGCGACACTCCGCAAACGAGGTCTTGGTGATCATATTTGTGAATATCAGGTCAACCTTTTTTTAATGAAATGTGCTGAAAACCTCAGCCAACGGGGACTTCGTTGGCACTGGTACATTCGAACTCAGGCTCCAACAAAGTTTGCGGATGTATCACATACTTGGACGCGGCTTCGATCTGCTTCGATCCACCTTGCCATGGCTTCCATTCAACCACCATCGTTTTTTTTCTCATAGCGTTTTCGAACTTTGCGGTGCTCAAGTCCTCACTTCGGTGTTGAAAGGCCTTGGTGATGCTTGAGCCTACACATTCACGATTCAAGACGAGTTGACAACCAATTAAGTCAGTAGTCAAACCGCAGCTGAACAAGGAAATTTCTCCACCAGTTCGTGAGCGCTGAGGCTTCCGGACTCCCTCAGAGAGCATGCACAAATACCAGAGGGTTTTTGGTTAGGTGAAGATTTTGACACCTTTATTCATACGGGGAGCTGTAATTGACCACACGATGACCCGGAAAGTTCGAACGTTTCCCGCGCCCATCCATTTTTCAGGACCTCATAGTTCTTGTAAGTCTTACTACCCTCTCAACTCTCGAGTTCCAAGCCCAGATTCCGAGCTCAGATTCCAGTAAATCCACGGTGGTTGTGCTGGAATGCAGAAACCAAGCACCAGCGGTTTATCGGTAAGCAAGACGAGTCATGTGATATTTCATGGCTGACTCAGACCTCGCTATACCGTCGGGGAAGAGGGTACTATCACTTACCCTTAGTTCGGAGGGCCCTACAAACCGGAGACTTCCCAGAACCAAACCCCCTCCTTCATCACTTCCTTCTATACTCAACAGGCAGTCCTATATACTAATAAAAATGAGTTCTACCAAGTTTTGTGGTGATCTATAAATTATTCATCGACTCCCGTCTTGAGGCGGTTGTCACGCTCGAAACCCGTTGCCGTAGACTGCCGCATCGGAATTTGAATTCTAAGTGCCTCCAAGCGCGTCTCACGTGCCTCTCCGGATCCCACGCGTCCCGCCTTCCCATCCTTGGTGCGTTACGTTTTTGTGACATCCGAAAAAGAGGGCCCTCCGAACTAAGGGTAAGTGATAGTACTACACCATTCCGAGTGCAGATGTGCGCTTGTGCTCCTACCCAATCCTGTTCCATTTCGTTGATCGCGTTTTCAGACCTTCCGAGTTGCCCATGACGAAAACGCGAAGAAACATAGCATCCTAGATAACGCCACCACTAGAGCCTGACAGGTGCGACTATACATCCCATAACTTGAACGCCCAGCTCACTTAAAAGTATTGAGCCTAGTGTCTTATCAACCTGATGGAGCCTGATATAGGTGACTGGTGACGCACCAGCGTCGAGGGCAAGCACAAATGCTTTACCACATGAGCGCCAGCATTTGGTCTTGCGTTTATATTTGCACAGAGTCGCCGCCTCAGCCCCTTGCCAATCTACCTTGCCAGCGTTCACTGATATTCTCAAATATTCCATGCAGAGAAAGCATTTGCGCGCAGATGGGCGCATCGGAAAGATCCACAGATCTACAACACAATCTGAAGGTTTCAGAACGGGGGGGCACTAGACTGAGCATTGGACTCGGTGACGGTGGGGATGCCCGTGGGGTCAGCCCGGGAAATGTGTAACCGAATTTTGATACCTGCTTTGCAATATATATTTTTTCGATCTTTTTCCAATTCTCAGTGGCATTCCGAGCTCATGTGTGGTATCACTAAGGTTGAGGCGGTGTGCACAAGGTCCTCGCGTCAACCTTAATCCTACATTTATTGGATATTACAGTCCACGCTCCGAGCGATGTTGAGTGAATAATAACATACAAACACCAAGCCAAAACATCCTGACGAGATTGAGACCCAGTGTCATCCTGTGACCAGCCCTCAAAGAATGATTAAAGGATTCTCGTAATACCCTCAATATGAGATTCTGTCGGTCTCACCCCGAGGCCCTGCAAACATCATCCAATAGATCATGCAATCATGCTGTGGTGATATCAGATCGAGTTGGTGGTGTACATTTCAAATCGAATAATCAGATTCACTCGATCATTCACGCCCTCTTGTTCGACCTATTCCAGGTCAAGTAATGGTCTGGAAGCCACTACTCTAGCTGCTCCCTTCGCCGTTGTTGGACTAAGTCCATGGGTGCCCCCCTCGGTGATGCCCGGACACAGAGTCACGCCTCCTCCGAGTCGTGTATACGTGACCACTCCTGCACTCGTCGTCTGGATCTAATCCATCATCTGCGTGTCTCGTCTCCCTGCGCCCTGCTGACAGTCATGTACCTCTGCTGCGACCATGCTCGCGACCACTTCCGCACTAACCGCACCTCTTTTAGATATGTCAAATGTCAACATCAGCGTCCCAATCACGTACCAAGCGAATGCCCGTGGCATGCCGTGTCCTGTATACCCCGCGGCGATGTATTACCTGAATGTCGTCCTATTTTCCGTCTTCGTATCCGCCACTGGCCCTACCTCTCGCGAGCGTAAGCACAACCATAGGCGAGGTACTTATAAATGGGTCCTTGTTCTGCGTATAGTCCATGATCCCAGTCTAAATCAACATGTAGTCACCATGGGCACACCAACAAGAGGCGCTAAAAATATCACAACGTACCCATTTCATCTCCAGTCGCTTGCCGTTGTCAAATTTGTCAGGAAACGTGCTCTGCAAAAACACTTTCAGGGCCCTCCCCACATCCGGATCCAGCGTCGAGTCGTCCGTCTCATAATCCTCAAGCCCAGACCCAGACGCCTCGCGCCCACCGCCCAGAATGACCAGCGGTTGCGCATCTTCCCGGCCGTCCGGCGCATCAGATCCACGCAATGGACGCGGGAACCAGTACTCGAACCCCTTATTTACATTCCATAGTGATTTCCACGATGATGTCCCAATCTCCTTCAGTCGCGTGTTTGCCCAGGTGAATCTCCATCAGCAAAACAGAACATTACTATAGACTACTACAGAGTAGTCCATAGTGAGGGTCTACTAGTCCATAGTGTACCATAGTGTACCATAGTGGCCATAGTGGCCATAGTAGTGTTCTGTTTTGCTGATGTCGGCAACAGATGGCTTGTATAAGTAAGGTGGTTATTGAGGTTATGGGTGTACGGGTATGCAGTGTAAGGTCAATACGCGCTTGCGCAAGCTTGTACACATGTGTGACGAATTTAAGCGGCCAGAGATTGTATCCGGGGTCCGGGGGTACCACATGCTAGGGCACGCGGCGCCATAAGTCTGTGGGGCAGTGATAAGAATGAGGGTAGGGATGACAATGACCCTGCGCGTCCCTTCCGACCCTCGAGCTCATAAATATGCCTATCCTGGCATGTCATTATATAAAGTGTATCAAAACCTCAAGTGCTAGTATGTTATCCCCCCTTTTTTTTTTAATCAGGTGACATTTATATACCGCTCCCATATTAGAAGAGCGGTCGCTATGTGCACGAAGAGAGGCTAAAATAGATATAAGTAAGCAGCTGGTGTAGGTGGTATGCGCGTCAGGCAGGCAGGCAAATTAAGGTCCGTGAAATGCGGAGAATCGTTGGGTGGGGTCAGAGGAGTGAGGAACGAGAGGCGGCGCGGCGGCTAATCAAGCCGGCGATGCCACACGTCTTCTGGGGCCACGAAAACAGCTCGGATCTCCCTGAGGAAATCGCCGCCAAGTTCGCCCTGGCCGTCGCCAGTGTCTGGATGTCGGACGAAGTCGTCTTCCCTAGTAAGAGGCACGTCGGAGGGGCGTGGTCAAACGAGAAGGCCTTCGGTATGTTATCCCCTACTCCTTTGCAAATGTGAACAGTCACGAGGAAAAGCTTGTAAGCTGTGGACAAATGTTCGATCTCTGTGTTCGTATTTGGGATTAAGACCTCGCTTGGCATTAAATACCCACAATGATGACTTACTATGTGAATCATCACAAGAGCTTTGGACGTAGGTCCTCTCGAAATTCCCCTTCAACCTCAAAATCAAAACTACCCCGAAGATTAATTATTTTAATTGTATGTATAAACTTGAAATTAGTAATTTTGTAAGAAACCCCACCCCCGCGCCGCTCACAGCTGCCGCTTGATCCAATCCTGTATTACCCCATACGTTGAGGGAGTACTCAGGTGCATATTAACCGCATGCCCCGTTTCCGCCGGGATGTATATATCAAATTCACGCGCATTAGGTACCAAGTCGCGCGTCGCGGCAACCATGTTTGCGGACCCGTTCAAAGGCTGGAAGCAATTTCCGCCACAGAATATGCTGCGCAAATCACAGAGAGTGTGAAAATATGAATGTGGAGACGAGAGGGAACATACAAATCTTTGTCGCCCGTAACGACGAGGGCGGGGTTGTGATACCCTGTGGCGGGAGGAGCCGCCTGGGTCAGCAGCTCGCCTAATGTGGCGGTTCCAGGTGTTTGGGAGGAGAGCTCCAGTGCCTCTGGTATTTTTTTAAAATGAGAATTTGGGCTGTGTGAAGCGTAGGGGCACGTACCTGGTTCGAAGGCGGGGAAGTGGAAGAAGATGAGTTGGTCGTTTGGCATCCCCTCGGAAGCAATGTACGAGGAGGGTAGTCCGGCTAGTGTCACCGGGGTCAGTGTTCCTGGGAGACACGATGACATCATAGATGCAGGGATATACACACCAAAGTGGACTGGATCCTTCTCGCGAGCAATTGAGAATCCAAATGCAGCGATGGTGCTGGCCAGACCACCACCGAAGGGTGAGAAACCCGTCAGCACCACCGCGTCGAAGAGGTCCCCGCCGAATTGATCCACCACGCCAATAATCTGCGAGCTATGAGCAATTAGCAATATACCAGATGTAGGACACTATAAACTCAGGTCATACCTGCCAAAGGAATGGCCGATGCCGACAACCTTACCAAACGTCACTCCGGGAGTGTTGGAGCGGAGGTGTTCCAAAAGGCGTGCAGCGATCTGCACCTCCGTCGCACGCTGCACTTCCCGTACACCATCAGGCTTGCTCGATTTTCCGACGCCTAGAATGCCGTGTGAGACGTTAGTACATTCGACACATCGGTTAAGGTATCCATACCCAGCCGATCATATATGAAAATAGCGTGCCCAGAATTTATCGCAGCCTCGACGTAGTTGTATTTCGAGCCGGGGCCACCAAAATTCCAGTAAGTGTGATCGTATCGCACGCTGCAAAGAGTCAGCCGATATATTCACACAGCGTACATAATACACACCCATGGATGGCGAACTCCAGCACCCCGCCCGGCGCAAACCTGGCAGGGATGCACAGCTCAGAATATATTTGATAGGTTGCGTTGACAGAAATCAGGCCCGTCGCGGCGGCTGCAGTGACATTCGAGGTGGTGCTGACAATCTGGGTTATGGTCCCAGTGAGCTCCAGTTGACTCTGCGGCTCGCGGAGGGGGAGATCGAGGGTCTGTGTGGAGACAGAGATGGGGATGGTGGTTTGGGTGCAGTTGTATGCCAAGGGGGAAGCGCGGACGGAGTGGCCACGCGCCGCGAGGAGAGGCGAGGATAGGGATAAGAATAAGAGAGCGAGGCGGTGGGGTAAGGTAGGCATGACTGCTAAAGATGCTGGTGGGTAGAGTTAGGCCGCGGGGTTATAAGCGACCGGGGTCGTTGACAGCAATCTCGTATCGCAGGGCGGTACCTGACTCAAAAGTAGGAATAGGCGTTCTTTGCCCCTCGGTGTTATCCATGGTACCAGTCTCCCGGAAGAATCGAATCACTCCTGGGAACGAATCTACATTATTACCAGTGTTTCACACAGCGTGCTATCAATGACGTACCACGAATTTCAGTGGCAATTGAGTAATTGGACGCCGTCATGGAGTCAACATTTGCTTGAATGGTCTGAGCCAATCTGGGCTACCGATAAATTTGGGCTTTGAGCCGGTGGTAAGAAATGACGCCAGAATTGAGTAGAAGCTGCCTGTCTATTAGTGATAAGTGATCTGTATAGTATAATCAGTACCATAATCCAAAGCAAGGTTCTGACGCGCCTGGGTTTCTTGGTGCATTGGCAAGTTGGATCGGACACCGCAGGTCCGCTGTTTGGCCCCGGTGTTAACTTAAACTCCGAGTCCAAATCCAAACATCCGCCGCCGGCACTCTGTTTGGTCCCATCGTGTTTGGAACGGCGGACAAGTCGGGGCGTCATGAACCAGGACACCAACTACCAAGTACCGTGTCCATTAGCACCGAACGACACAAGCGGCGGGTACACTGTTCAAGCAATCATACTTGGTACACTAAAAGCTCAAAAACTGGACACACAAATTCCGACGACATCTTGTCCTAGCCACATGCCAAACGCCTAACAAACTTCCCGGGCGCGCGCGGTGCACTGGCAGTTGTCAGCTTGGCATATCATCCTAAACTGGTGATGGTCATCACATCATGGCTGCGCAATTACCATAGCGGGCATCCGAAGATTGGAGCGGAACGCATCTCTGTTTCATGCACACCCGATCATCCATGAACGTCATAACAACTTCCACATAGGTGGGGATGTATAGTCTTGGTGGATGTGGTATATTTGCCTCGGTGAGTGCATTCATCTCTCGGAATCTAGGTGGATACTGATAATCACAGCCTATCGTGCAAACATGCCAAATCCAGCCGACAGCCACTCCTAATCCACACAGCCATGATGGCCAACGCAAAACACGATGAGCCCGCGGCCCTCTATCGCGCACCATTTGACTCTAGTGATGCCGATATCATCCTCCAATCTACTACAGGTGTCAGCTACCGCGTCCCATCCTTCGTCCTACGTAACACATCGGGGCACTTCCGTGCACTTTTGCAAGGGAACGAAAGCTGGCACCGGACGCCGATCCCCACCGATGTAGACGATCACACCCTCGACCGGGTCCTCCGCATGATCTGTGGCCTTGAAACACAACGATGGGAGTCATTCGATGAGCTTGAAGCCGTGATTACACTCGCTGAGCGATGGGATACACCCGGGCCCCTGTCCGCCATTAGATCCGCAATCACGGCGCCGCTGTTCCTCGCAGAACCTCTCCGGTTGTACGTTGTGGCGTCGCACTTTGGGTGGGAAGAGGAGACCAAAATCGCCGCCACCCAAACTCTAAGCTTGTCGTTGTATGAGCAGAAGTATCAGCCCCTCCTATATCGCCTGTCGACGAAACACCTCATAGCATTGCTCGGCTTTCATCGGCGCCGCCGCGACGAGTTCAAGAGGCTCGTCGATAGTGATGAGCTCTTCAATGCAGGGAACGCCGCACACAACCCCTGCCGCCTGTGCGGCGAGCGGACTGACAACTCCACCTGGAGAGAGCTTAAAGCCCGTATGTTTGTCGAGATGGATCGCCGGCCGCTTGGCGATACGCTGACGGGGCTGGAGATGGAAGAATGGCCCGAGTCCGCCGCGTGCTGGGCGGCCAAATGCACGAGGCTAGGATGTGGAGAGTTGAACTACAATAAGTTAGTTACATTCCAGGATATCAAGACTTGTGTCGACCGGCTGCCTTCGACGATTATCTTGTGACGCGCGGT
Organism: Infundibulicybe gibba; assembly: GCA_015501065.1. NCBI lineage: Eukaryota > Fungi > Basidiomycota > Agaricomycetes > Agaricales > Omphalinaceae > Infundibulicybe > Infundibulicybe gibba. The sequence goes on from JADNYI010000246.1 coordinate 20,371, forward strand.
TTGTAGTTATTCGTCAATGATATTTTTCAGACAGTCCTCCGAATCTTTCAGACACCATACTGAATCATGGCCTTCAAATTCGGGCCTGCTTGCCATTCATTCCATTCCCGGACCTTGGCCTTAGTCCAGGATTCTGATTGGACGCACTCACGTCTGTATTTTCGTGCGTCATACCTTGACTAATAAACCCGGCAGACGACGATGATGTTGAAATATTGATGAGACTCGGCCACCCACATGAGCTGTAATAATCGATCCCCGATACCAAAAGCCCGACCCCGAGGGGGCTGTGATGATCCGACCGCAAATCCATGTCTGTAAGACCATAATTCACGAGCCTTTGACAGTGACTCCGCATGGGATACTTCCTACCCAATGCCACTGTGGCGTTGTGGCGCTAGTCAAGTCTAGATCTGACAGACAGGTGCAATCTATCTTATCATCGTAACAACAAGACAGCGCTGGAGAGGAGCTAAAAATAGGCAGTGGCGAATGATTGGGCCTGCCAAGATACCGACAACTCTACACATATCTATCGGGGCTATCGAGGCTCTGACCGGGTACAAGTGATGCTAGGTGTTTCAGATGAATCCTATCCGAGGCCGAGCCATGCACTGGACGAACTTGTGCTATGAGCGCCCCGGGCAAAGGACTACATTAATCGACCGGTTTGTGTTTGCGGGTGAAGTTGCACGAGTCATGGAATGACGAGTTTCAGATTTGGCCTGGCGATGATGTCCAGCATGGAGTTATTAAGTAGCAACCAGAGGTCGACACCGTTAAAAAACATCTTTTCTTTAAACCTATGGTCTGATTCGTTTGGCTGGATTTCGGTGCTATTCACTATGACCCGAGGCCTGATTTCCATGATGGAAGTTGCTTTGCAGAATGCATTGCCTTGGGTTTTGCCATTTATTCACCAGTCACTACTATCTGATGATCTTGCAAATCGTATGGACAATGCCCTCTTGTAATTATTGCACACTCCAATCCCTGATACCTTTGCTCAAGGTTCAATTCTCCAAAACAACTTGTCGCCAACTTGAACCTGCGACCCCCGCGGTGCTGGTGACCCAATCGAGGGATGTAGGACGCCCGCCAAATCGATAGATTGGGTGAAGGCCACCGCAGATGAAAGACCTTGTCGAGCAAGGTAACTTACAAACACATGAGCGTTATATTAAATCGTCTAATTTAGAATATATACACATCCAAAGTCAAATACCCTAAATGTGTGTCTGCCTCCAGTACAAAATGGGCTATAATAATATAGTATATAGTATTCAATGATCCTCTGCTACTAGGATCTTAGGTGTGGATTCTGGGGGCCGGAGGTCGGCTAAGTAAACGGCGCGGGGAAGGGGCGGGGTGCCCTGATATTCGATATTTGCGAGGTAAGGAGTGATGGTGTAGTACCTCCACTGATGTCATACGTTGAAGACCGGCCAGATGCGGCCTGGTGATTCTTCGAGGGCGTGGATCTTTTGGAAGGGTTCGAACTGCCCTTTCCTGTACGCGTGCTCTGCGGCTGGGGTCTGGGCACGGACGGTGTAGTGCCGGAAAAACTGTATGTGGAAGATAAGGATCCCAATGCAGCCTCGTAGTTCTTGGGCTGGTGGGTAGCGGTTGTGGTGGTGGTGGTGGTTTTGTGAGAGAGGAGCGAGGCGGTGGAAGAGTAGTTCGACGATGTGTTCATTGTAGTGTGGGTGATGTTGACAAGGACAGATGGATATCCTAAATCGCTGGTGCTGCTGGGCTGAGCTTCGCTAAGACCTGCCCACCTCCCCAGCAATTTTATATCGAGCATTAACATTTGCGCAGTTCCGCGTAGTGATGCTATTCAGTTGATCTCGGCGGCGCTGAAGTTGCAGCGCAGCATGTTTGAGTCGCTTTCAATAGTTTGTGCTGAAGGAGATAGAGGAATCACCTTCAGGGGGTTCTAGTCGTGAGCCATGTGAAATGCTACTATAGCTAGTAGAACGTCCGCAGCCCAAACCATCTGCGGCGTCTGAAAGCCACAATCCCACTTGATCCCGCGCTACACCATGGGATTGAAGGAGCCAGTAATAAAGAGCATCAAGATTGCCCAGCATCCAGCATCCCGGTAGTCCAAGCCGAGAACGGTTACGACCGCTGGGCTGCGTCGTTAACAATCCAAGTTCAAGGCGGTGTTGCGAGCCATATAAGGCGGCTGAGCCAATACACTTCCGTGCGTATATGAATGATAGTGCCTGGGGATGGGGATGGACCTAGCAGTCTGGCAGTCTGTCATCCGAGATCGACACAAGCGTTGAGCCTGGTACTCTGCCACACAACTTTCCTACGGGCCGGACCCACACCAGCGGCTTATGTAAGCAATACCTTCTGCTCAGCACTCGTCATGCTTCGGCGGATATCTCCACCGAGAACGGAGAACACAACTGCGCAAAATCGGAATCTGGGTAAAAGCTCACCATATGCCGGATTCGGTCAGCGCTGGGCGCTGAGCAGCCACTGTGCTCACATGAGCTGGCGGTCATGGCTCACGCCGGCGGTGGTCTGGGCGCAAATTCATGTTGACTCGTGGACAAGGACCACAGAACTAGATACCTCAGGTGAAGTCGGATTAGTAGGGTCCCTACCTTAACCGCGGCGGGTCTACACGTGAGCATCTCGAGGTTTTCTGGGGCAATTGGATGAAATAACATAACGGCATAGAATTTAATTATTCTAGTATTCAACCCGACATTAATAGTAAATGAGAGCATTAAATGGACAAATGGCATTTGTATCGTGGATCTTGTGGTCCCTTGAAACCAACTGAAAGAGATTTCATGATCAATACTTGTCGGGAGGGCGTGGAGACAAGCCAACTTACCACATTGCCAGCAATCGAGCAGACCTTGTGGGTCACTACAACAAGAATGAGAATGAGGCTACCGAACAGATGGGGTAGACGTACTATTTCTGCTTGATGGCGAGGAGTTTAGGGTAGTTGGGGCCCCAGAAGGAGTTCTCGAAGTCGGGCTCATAGACATCGGCCTCATTCTACGAGTCATGCTGAGTATTGCAAATATAGTAAGGAGGTGATTCAGACATACGACGTATGCTCCTGATCCTGGGGTCAACGCTCTGATAGGGTTCATGAGCTTCTCGAGGCTTTGGTATGAAGCAGTGCGTTCCTGGACGGTCGAGTTGTAGTTCCAAATGTTGGCCGCGATCACCTTTAGTAAATCCGAGATCAGGGAGAACTTATCTAGAGAGAATCTAGACAACCCACATGCCAGATGGAGGTGCGCCATGCAGGCGTGACAGCAGTACCATCAGCGTCGAATCCCTTGAAGGAGCTAGGACCGACGGAGAGGATCTGGGGGAAGCTGCAGTTCAGTGAGCTGTCCACGATTGCGTCGATGAGCTGTGTGTTGTTGAATGAAGTCGCTGGGATCAACCGCGTTGCCATCGTGAATGGCAAGCCAACGGGCTATCCGGGAAGTTAGGACTTGAGTGGATACCGTGCTTGTTTACTCACATCCTGGGCCGTCTCAACGAATTCACTGAAGAAGGCCGGATATGAAGGTGACGTTCCGAAGGTGACGTTTCCGTTGATCACTTTGAGGGCAGCAACCAAGGGTGCCATGGATTTCACGGCCGCTGTAGCGTTCAGTACCGGGTTCGCGTAAATCACAGCACCTTCACCGGGCTATGTCGTCAAAGAATCAGCAATGTGACGTCTGATGGCAGAATGCAGCTTACAGTGATGTATCCACCCCAGCCATCGGCCGCCCATTGAACGCTGTTTGCTGCCAAGGCCTTGAGCAACGACTTGATATTCGCTTGGGTCGGTGTGAACACTACGTTTGCGCTAGGGAGGGGAGGTCAACGATGTCCCGATGATTTCGAAACAACCTACGTCTGGACTGTGACTTGTGGAGTGACGAGATGTGAACTTTCAATGACGACACCAAATGTCCCTGCTCCTCCACCTCGGAGAGCGAAGAATAGATCCGTGTTTGTGCACTTGTTCGCGGTGCGCAATTGGCCATCGGGGGTCACGACCTTGAATTGCAGGACGCGATCGACGCCAAGACCCATGGTTGGAGATAGTGCACTGTGGCCGCCTCCCTGGGGTAAGTGATTAGAGAAGAGAATAACACAGGGTCATTCCATGGGGCGAACCTGAATCCAGCCGCCCGAAGCTCCGACAGTCGTAGAAGCACCGCCCAGGAATGTAACGTTGTGCTGTTCTGCAAGGGCATAAAGCGCTTTAAATTGCTGGCCCGCCTATAACAGATTGTATGTGAGTATGAATGTGCAGATCGATTCGTCGGCAGACGTACACCCATAGTGAAGGCGGTGACGCCCGGGACCGAGCAGCCATCCGGAACGAAGCTGGGTACGAATGAGAGCTATGAAGATATATCTCAGCTCAAGATATCATTTATGACTCTTAACCATACGTTTTTAAGATTGTGTGTCTGAGAGGAGCATGATGAGCTTATGATTGACTAAGCAAAATCTAAACTCACCCAGAGGGCCAGGGCACCCGGCGCCGAGCTCCGACCTTTGAAGTCATGCTACATAAAGCGTATGAGCATGGAACATTCTTGCACATATAACAAGACATACTCCTGAATTCTTAATGACCAGCGGTACTTTGGTCTTGTTTGCAAACGCGAATGCCGCCGTAACGTCCGCTGGGCCACTGATGTCGATCTAAATGCATCATTGAAGCGAGAGAAAGTGTGAGGTAATCCAGCACGTACATAGAAAGGCGGGATGCTCCCTTGCGAACACACTCGAGGCGGAGAAAACGCGGCAGGGTTCGTTGGGTTGGTGTGATCGAGTAAACATTCGTCATTGTTTGATTGACATGTCTCCCACTGGGTCATGCCATAGGCTTCGGGGAAACCAAGGCGGAACGCTAGGGATGGAAGGTTAGATATCCACGACAAGAGATAACCAAAGACTAAACGAGTACTGACTATTGTTCCCATTCCCAGCCTGCCTGGCTGAACATACTTGGGGGTTTGGCGTGTGAGATGCCCCCCCATCTACAAGGGAAAAGCATGATTGCGCGTATGGGACTGCTGCATGGAGTCTCCCTCCCACTGTCGAGTTTAACTGGTCCCAATCGCTCTGTTGGACCTGAGCGTTGACCGACGCTAATAGTAAAGTGCTAGAGCACAGTAAAGTGCGAGGAGAAACCTTGAACATGATTGTGGCTGCTGTTAGACCGTACCACCTCCCCCTATTTAAGCATCATGATTAGCGCCCCCCCAGCCCGCGAATCACCGTCGGCTGTAGGACCAGGGTACAAAATACATGCTCCCACGTTCTTACCACCCTTTGCTCCAGGTTACCCAAGTCGTGAGTGCGTAATGTATTGTGGTATGACGCGCAGCTCAAATCCCTGGCAGATTAGCCCAAGCGGAATGCTGAAACAAAAGTGCGTACCTGTGCCGCTGCTTGTTGCGGCTGGAATGTATAGGTTGCTTGACCACTACCCCGAGTCTGCGGACGAGAGTAATAGCTCCCCGGGGGTTCGGAGCTTACGGATATGCGGTATATCTGAAAGTGCTTTGAAAACCGACGGTTGTTAGTACTAGGCCACTCCCGGATATACCGGCTGCTCACCTTGCAGAATGCGGTCAATTCCTGTCCCAATGGGCTGAAATCCCTCCCCCTCCCCGAATTGACACCGAACGTGGTAAACCCTTGATCCGCACTGACAGCGGCTACATAGATGTATGATTTTCGAGGAGAGCATTGACGAGGGCCCAGGATATTCAATCGTGCCATATGTTTCCGAGGATAATCGCCGCAGGATATTGCTAATCCACGAAGCCAATTCTAGGCAATACTAGGCTGACATACTAGAAAGACTTTCAGTACAAAGTCTAGTCAGAGATCAGTCCGGCCCTACATGCCACGAGTAGAAGGCGATGCCATCGCAAATCCTTCGGTTCGCCATCCTAGGCGGCTATAAGGTGCTCATTGTGAGCTAAATTAGGTGCTAACGATGGCTAATTCGCTCGATCTCATTTCACAAACCACACGACACGGTGATAGCCTCGGGATAGGATGGTGACGTGGATAATTTGCAGGATCGAATTGTTTCATGAGTAAGCCCTCCATTTCAAAGCAATGTAGCGGCGTTCGCGAACTGGGAGATACATATGAGCCTAGGGCTGCGACTGGTGACGCGGACGCTTGAGCCTGAACTTGAAATGGAGAAAAGCGCGTAAATAACAATTCCACAAACCAACATAACGGCCAAACGCCGCCAAACGACGGCGGTTGGCGGTTGACACATTAGTCATGTGCATGACGCACCAGTTGCTGACCTGCCAATGGGCCATGCGTCTATTGCTGACACTTATTGCTACCACCACCACTACCACTACTACTACCGACGGCACTTTGAGTCGGGCTGACTCCTGCATTCTGCAATATGCGTGCTCACGAAGCATCTCAAGGTCTCGAATTGAAGCAAACACCGCCGCGATATCGATCGGTTTGAGGAAAAAAATTATTCGCTCAGCCCCAAGGCAACCATCCTTCTGATTTCGAGCCTCGGTAGATCGTTCCCAGCTTCCTCGCTGACGTGACTCAGGAAATATACATTCCTCGCAAAATTTTTGGAATATCGCCAGCCAAGCATTCAGCCGAGGTCGTGCCCCTTGTCATTGTCAAAAAGGACCGTCGTCGGGAATAAGTGCGACCAGGGCGATGATTCGGTGAACACGGAGCCCAGACCGCGCTCTATTACCTTGTGATTTTGTTGTGCTACTGCAGGTATTCGAATGAGGTCCGCGGGGAGGAGGCAAACCCACAGGATAGTCATTGTGGTGGGGAATGGTCGCACATGATGCCAGTGCCCGTCTGTGTCCGTGAACCGTCCTGCACGGTAGCTATTCCGAAAGATGAACGAGGAACCAGTCCTGTAGGTCTTCGTGAGCCCTACAGTACGGCCTGGGCACTTCCAGAGGGGGGTTGTCGTAGACGGTAGAAACTTGTGACAGATCCCAATATCAATACTTGGGACTTTCAGTTAGACCTCACTGGTGGGGAAGAATTATGAACATTAAACCATGTTGCGAGGCGCGAATATCCCCTCCAAAATGAGATTGAAACATGAACGGCGCCACAGAGCGGGAACATTGTGTCAGTCGCGCAGAAGGAGACAAAATCTGCAACACCAGCCCAAGAATCCCAGCATCAGTATCGCTGAGAAAGGTGATTTGCCACTCATCTGGGTAATGGAATGGACATCACCATCATAGTTTGCTGATAATAAAGCACAACCACCAAATTGGTGCGCAATTAAATACCGCCGAACCTTCGTGGTATGGGCAGCATGGGTCCAGGACACTCCATCTTAAAGAAAGGTGTCATGTTGCTCGTGAACACAAGAAGAATTCTTGATTAAAATTAAGTTAGAGTCTAGACCGCTGTACACAGTACATATAATAGTGGCTGAAATGATAACCCATCCAATATAAAATAGCATCTGTGTATTGTAACTCGTCTATATTATATTCGATGATCCTTGCTAGGATCTGTGTACACTCTACAAGCTTGTCAATCAACATGGCCATAAGCGGAAAGGTGGGGTTGGACTCACTTCAATGAAACGGTGTCCTCACTGTTTCCGGAATAATGTCGGGAGACTACCGTCTAAGCCATACGATGACGATAGTCCCCCAAAAGCGGCCCCGTAGTTCTTTGAATTCGCAGGTTGCGGTGGCTTCGAGTTCTTTGGAACAGGCCTGCTCCGAGGCTGGGGTTTGGGCACGGATGGCGTCGCGCCCGAGAATCCATACATGGATACCAAGGATCCAAATGCAGCCTCGTAGTCCTTGGGCTGGGACTTCCGGTGGGGGCCCGGGGTAGCAGAAGTTTTTTCGGAGAGGAGGGAGGCGGTGGAAGAGTAAGTTGATGTGGTGGTCATTGTAGCTGGGCGTGCGATGCTGGCGCGGATACTAAATATCTGGTGGGGCTAGGACTGCAAAGTCTGTTGGGCAGTACGCCCATCCCCACGACAATTTTATACGGAGCACCCCGTGCCATCTTGTCCACAGCAACCATCCATATGATCGCCAACGAACGAGCCACACAGCATCTCATACCCAATGTTCCGTGGACAAGGGGATATCTGCCATGGCCCGCACGCGGCAGATCCAAGCTGTGCACAATCGCGCGCCATATGGAGTTGTGGCCAACTGTGGTCTGAGTCGTGAGAGCCGATCAGTGATGTGGAGTTCGCCCGGTTGTTGCCAACTGCTGTAGATGTTGGCTCTTGGTGGGAAATCTGTTCTTGATTTAAAAACCCTCCGTTCAAGCTTTCACAGGAACACCTGGCACCATCCGTGCGGGAGTCGGCATGGAATCGACAAAACCAGCATCGAAAAAGCGCTCGGGTCATTCAACCTGTCGGAGACTATGGGGATTGGAGTAGCGATGCTTGAAAGCTTGAATGTTAGCCAATGTGAATATTCCGTTTTATTGACCGAAAAAGATTATATCTTGTCAGTGTTGGTAAGTATCCTGGGTTGTAAATTTTTGCTGATCCCGACCCAGGGCTGGTGGACTTTATTTGGCAGTAGCGTGTTTGCCAAAAGCATGGACACGCCCGGAAAACACCGAAAACCTTTTCTCGAACATAAACCGCCAAAGCCCGAAACTGAAATTTCCTGACAGTGCTACCAAAGTGAATCACAAATCAACATGCATTCCAGAATCCGCGAAGTTACCGCTCTAATACAAACAGTGCGCGAGTGCGAGAGGCCTCTACTCTGAAGACCCAGCCCTACTATGGCGACGGGTTCTCAATTTCGTGCACAATCCAATTTCAAGTTACTCGTGGTAGTGCCGTGCGATGCGCTTCAATTACGAGGGCTGGAGCTATGGAGACGTTGGGAGTGAATACCTATAGGCAGTCAAACCGCCAACTAGGGCGGGATGGCGGGTGTATGTATGGATGAAACAGAGGCTGAGTCCCGCAGCTGGTATCGACCCATCAGTGAGTGGGATTGGAGGTTGTATCATCGGTTACATTTTCGGTGGTATCGCAGCATTATGTGGACGTTTCTGGGTGTTGCGATACGGTTTTCAACCAGACCCCAGCATTCATATATGCCCTCAAAATTCAGGCCCGTCCAGGATCCGCCCTGAAGCTTTGAGGGATTTGTCCCTGTAACCTGTTGCGGCCGCACGCGATCCGGCGTCTAATTCCTGCCTCAAAAGCCTAAGCACCCTCAAATTTCTAGTTCATCAGACAAAAAGTTACAGCACATTCTTTTGACCACCTACCTGCGAATCGACTATAACAACTACTCGCCAAACATGACGACCCCAACTCCTGTGCCCAAGGACCACCCTGCCATCAAACTCTTGGATTACCGAGCCACGGATCACAATAGTTTCATCACCCACATCGACCGGTCTCCAGTGTATGCCAAAATGTATGTTGGATGTGACTCGCTGAGCGCTGCAGATTGTTGATGTTCTTTGTTAGAGTAGCCTTCCAGGGACCGCTTTGGATCAACATAATCCTCGGCGGATTGCTGACATGGCGCGCAATGAAGGGCACCTCGCACTATTACTCGATGGTCTCCATCTTCTATAGCGAGTTTATCATGAAGCCGAATCCCACACCGATGAGCTGGACCTGGACGATCATCAACGGCATCATTGATTTATGTCTCTACAATCTCGTTTGGCCTGGCGTACGAGCATTCATCACAGGCCATCTGTGGCTTCGCTTGCGATGGGGATTCAAAGAGACCGAAATTGTCTTTAGGAAACCGACTGGTTGGCGGCGGGCGCTGTTAGATCGTCTCTCTCCAGAGGAATTTCAGCGACAATACAACGATGTTCTGTACCGAGCCATCGATCCAAAGCTTATGCTTGAGAATACGGGATATCTCACTCGAATTGACTACTGGGCCCTGGAGTATAATGCCGTGGGGGACGCTTACGCTTTAATGGCTGCGGGCGAGCTTGACATTGAAACATGGGACCTAAGCGTATGGACAAGGGAGGGAGGAGAATGGCATGTTTGGGAGGTTTGGCGGTTACACGATAAGAAATCAATGGAGGTCGTCGTTGGCATTGTAATGGCAAGTGCCGATTGCTAGACGTAGAATGCGAATCTTACGATACCGTTCGTTGCTTTAGGAAAAGCTCAAGGCAATGGGAAAAGAGGATGTAGTTCGACAGTGGCAATCAGTTTCCGGAGCACCCATTACAACACAATCAACTGGTGCTGTCATGGACCTATTCCAGCGTGAGGGGATCAACTTTGAAGAGTTGTGGGTTGATGCGACGAAAAAGGCGGCTACAAGGACAACAGGTAAGTTATCTAGAATTTCTCGGCCATTACATCCTCTCATCCGATCTCCTAAAGCATAATATCTGAATGCGAATACCTTCGTTTTATCAATTCATCTAAATAATATTTGTTGGGTGCCGACTGGTCGGCAATTGTCGTACAACATATGATAATGACGGAGCACTCAAGATAGGCAGAGTTTGATGAATATTATCGGTGGCCTTCAAATGGCGGCCCCACAACCTACAGAGTGCGGTTTAGCTGGTGCATAACCCATCTGAGTACGCAAATGGGGCAGGGGCTGCACATACTTGCGGGGGCGCCCGTATTCCGTTCTATGAAAACAGCTCTTCATTGTTGCACCGGGGATAATTTCCTAAGAGTGGATGCGCTTCCCATCCTGGGCTCAAGCGTATTTAGTAACACACCCGTATGGGAGTTATCTACAGTGTGATGTTATGCGCTCCGAGCGACCATCTACATTTAGGCAGTTTTAATTCACACAGTGCCTTCATTTCCTACGCTTACTCCGGCTGCAACCAAGCTGGGGAGGAGGGAGGTGAGTAACGCGGTGCCAGATCTCCAGTTCATTCCAAACGCCTTCTCCCTGCAGATGTATTCCAACTCGCGGATTTAGCTTGCCAAGGACGTGGACGCGTCCGAAAGCCGTTCTTGAACGTAAAATGTGCTACCAAATCACGAATAAACATATATTCAATGAAGCTACCGCTGAGATACCAACGGCGCGCGGACGCGGGATCCGCATCCTACCGCGGTGGGTTCATACTTGAACATCTTGGGAGTGAGAATTTTGAGGGAAATCAGATGAAATAACATAACAGCGCATACAATTTAATAATTCATAGCGGCCAGCAACGTTAATAAAGGAGAGCATTAGAGAGGCAAATGACATTTGTACCGTGGATCTTGTGGTCCCTTCCAACCAACTAACGAATATTCCGTGATTAGCACTTAACGTATACCAGGGGGACCTGGGGACGAGCTAACTCACCACATTGCCAGCAATCGAGCAGACCTCGTGGGTCACTGCAACGGGAATGAAAATTGGGCCGCCGAACAGGTGGAGCAGACATACTATTTCTGCTTAATCGCGAGGAGTTTGGGGTAGTTAGGGCCCCAGAAGGAGTTCTCGAAGTCGGGCTCATAGATATCGGCTTCATTCTGCAAGCCATGAATATTGCGAATATGATGGGGTAATTCAGACATACAACGTATGCTCCCGACCCTGGGGTCAGCGCTCTGATAGGGTCCATGACCTTTTCGAGACCTTGGTAAAGGGAAACGCGCTCCTGGACAGTAGAATTGTAGTTCCAAATGTTGGCCGCGATCACCTTCAGCAAACCCAAGATTAGGGACGACCATCCAGAAAGAACCTAGGTAACTCACATGCCAGATGGAGTTGCGCCATGCAGGCGTGACAGCCGTATCATTGTCAAATCCCTTGAAGGAGATAGGACCAACGGACAGGATCTGGGGGAAGCTGCAGTTGAGTGAGCTGTCCACGATCGCATCGATGAGCTGTGTGTTGTTAAACGAAGTCGCTGGGATCAATCGCGTTGCCATTGTGAATGGTAAACCAACGGGCTACCCAGGAGGTTAGAAGTTGAGTGGGCGTTATATTCTTCTATGCACTCACATCCATGGCCGTTTCAACGAATTCGCGGAAAAAAGCAGTATAGGATGGCGATGTCCCGAAGGTGACATTCCCATTAATCGACTTGAGGGCGGCTACCAAGGGGGCCATGGATTTCACGGCCGCCGCCGCATTCAGAACTGGATTTGCGTATATCACAGCACCGTCATTGGGCTATGTCGTAAAGTATCAAATTAGCTGCGTGACATTTAATGGCAGGGTACAGCCTACAGTGATGTATCCACCCCAACCCTCGGCTGCCCATCGAACACTGTTTGCTGCCAAGGCCTTGAGCAATGACCTAATATTTGCTTGGGTCGGTGTGAACACTACATTCGCGCTAGGGAGGAGAGGTCAGCAATGCCCTGGTGGTTTCAGAACAACCTACGTTTGGATTTGAATTTGTGGAGTAACAAGATGTGAACTTTCAGTGACAACGCCGAATGTCCCTCCTCCACCACCTCGGAGAGCGAAGAATAGATCCGGGTTCGTGCACTTGTTTGCGGTACGCAATTGGCCATCGGGGGTCACGACCTTGAATTGCAGGACGCGATCGACGCCAAGACCCATGGTTGGAGATAGTGCACTGTGGCCGCCTCCCTGAGGTAAGTGATTAGAGAAGTGGCCAAGCAGAGAATCACCCAAAGGGGCGAACCTGAACCCAACCACCCGAAGCTCCGACAGTCGTAGAAGCACCGCCCAAGAATGTAACGTTATTTTTCTCTGCAAGGGCATAAAGTTCATCGAATTGCTGACCCGCCTATAGTAGATTGCGTGAGTATCAACGTAGAGATCGATTCGTTGGCAAGGACGTACACCCATGGTGAATGCGGTGACACCGGGGACAGAGCAGCCTTCCGGAACGAAGCTGGGTACGAATGAGAGCTATGGAAGTATATTTCAGCTTAAAACATCATTGACGATCTCTGAACATACGTTTCTAAGATTGTGTGTCTAGGGGCGGCATGGTGAGCCGTATTTTTGACCAGGCAAATTTAGACTTGCCCAAAGAGCCAGCGAATCCGGGGCCGAGCTCCGACCTTTGAAGTCATGCTAGAGCGTATGAGCATGGGGCATTCCTGCACATTATCACAAGACATACTCCTGAATTTTTGACGACCAGCGGTACTCCAGTCTTTTCTGAAAAAGCGAATGCCGCCACAATATCTGCCGGGCCACTGATATTGATCTAGATGTATCATTGAAGTGGAGGGAAATGTAAAGCAATGCACCACATACATAAAAAGGCGGCACACTCCCTTGGGAGCACGCCCGAGGCGGAGCAAACGCAGCAGGGTTCGTCGGATTCGTGTAGTCCAGCAAACATTCGGCGTCATTTGTTTGACATGTCTCCCACTGGGTCATGCCATAGGCTTCGGGAAAACCGAGGCGGAATGCTAGGGATCGTAGGTTAGAAATCTCTGGCAAGAAAGAACTGGGCACTGACCAGTAACCCCATTCCCAGCCTGCCTGGCCGCACACTCTTGAAGATTCGGTATGTGTGGTCCTCCATTCACAATGGAAAAGCATGATTGCGCGTACGGAGTCGCTGTATGCAGTCTCCCCCCCACTGTTGAGTTCAGCTGATCCCAGTCGCTCTGTTGGATCTGAGCATTAACAGACACCAGCAGCAGAGCGCTAAAGCACAAGACGATGCGAGGAGGGGCCTTGAACATGACTGTGGTTACTGTTAGACCACAACTCCCCCGCTTTTAACCACCATGGTTAATGCCTCCTCACCCTTTAATCACCACTGATTGAGGGACCGGGGTACAAGATATAGCATACTCCCACGTCCACACCACCCTTTTCTCCAAGTCGCCAAAGTCCAGAAGCATGTATTGTCGAAACCAGAAATATGTACCTGTGCCGCTGCTTGACACTACCTCGAGTCGATCATCGGGCAAGAATAAATAGCTTCCTATATATTCGGAGCTTGCGGCTCGACATTGCTGCACAACTAAAAATATCTGGTGAAAACTTGAAGTCCTGGGCCCTTCCCGGATATGCCAATTACTTACCTTACAAGATGCGATTTCTGACCCAATGGGCCGAAATCCCTCCCGGAAGATCAATCGCCCAAAAATACTTCAAGTTCCAAACCATAACTTGAAGGCCAATTCTCGGCAGTGCTCCCAGAATAGCTGTTATACATCAGAAAAGTGTTCACTGCGAAACTTGATTGGGGGGCGGTTTGACCCTGCGCACCACGGGTTGAGGGTCGATGCCGTCGAAAAGCCCCAAGTTGGGTTGATTCCGAACCCGCGTCTTATTCATTGTGTTGGGTTGTTTACTTGCCTTTCAATCACGACCCTTGAATGGCTCGGCGAATCTCCATCTGGCATCTGTCAATCGCTCACTTTGGCATAAGGCCTCACGCGGAGGGTTTCCTCACGGAACGGCTGGTTTTATGTTTTCGATTCTACAGATCACCTGTGTTGCACTCGGGACAGACAGCTGGCGCCCAATTTTAGCTCACAAAACAACCACTCTTATGGCCGCTGACAACAGCTGCCCAAGCATCACTACCTCAGATCGAACTACTGACACCGCCGCGATGAGTCAAGGGAAAAAATTATCCCAGTCACATTCAGGACACACCCCATTCCATGACCACCCTTTGATTTCGGCACCAATGAATCATTCTCAACACTCCGCCGCCGTGCACACATACCAGGTTGAGAATTATACGTTCCTTGCAGACATTTCATTCGAGATAGCAACAGCCAGGCCTTTAGGTGGCTTGTGCCCCCATCGAAAGCGATTTCCCAATCTGCACCCTGGTGACTGCAGTGATTGTCTCGTGACGCCGTCGTAATAGCATTTCACTATTAGACAATGCTTGAATGAGATTCGCGGGTTTACCGAAAACGTGGGGACGAAGTCCTGGCCTCTGTTCCAATAAAGTATAACTACAACGGATTGAAACACAGATCCATGTAAAACATGAATGCTGGTGATCATACAGGAACAAGAACCCACATTACCAACTCCAGAATCCCAGCATCATGAGAAGGGTGATGGGCAAGCTGGCCCCTAGATTAGTGCACAATCCAACGTTTTGAATATAAACAGCTCGAAGGACCCCATGATCGCTCACTCGCCCTAAGTGCCCGGGTCGAACGTGGGGTACTTTAGTGAAATTGAACAAGGAGAGGGGCTAATCAAGCATACTTCAAGTTAAAACGGCTGGAGGCCCTCAATGTCTGGGAATGTCGAGGGACTACTACCCAGGCCGTGACGACAGGCCTCCCAAAGCAGCCTTGTAGTTCTTTGAAAATGCGGGCGCCTGAGATAACTTCGAGCACTTTGAAACAGAATTTGCTTCGGAGCCAGGAGTATGGTGTTGCGTCAGATAACCCATCCGTGGACGCCAGGGACCCAAACGCAACTCCGCGGTTCTTGGGCGGGCTTCCGGTAAGGGTAGTAGAAGCCTTTGGAGAGGAGCAAGGCGGCGCTGTGATCAGTGTCTGACAGATCCAGGCTGTGCATGATTACGAGCTATGTGGTAGTCGTGAGAGCCAATCAGTGATTTGGATCCGTTCAGTTGTTGCCAACTGCTGTGGATGTTAGTTCTCAGTGGGAAATCTGTCCTTCAACATTACAAATCCTCCGTTCAAGCTTGCGCAGGGACATTTGGCACTGATCACACGGGAGCTGGGATGAAATCGGCCCCTCTGCAGTATCGGGATCAACAGAACAGCCTCGGTCGTTCACCCATCGGATAAGCACTTCTCAAGGGTTAAATAACCTCTGAGAGCCAGCACCCGTCCGATGGTCAAGGCAGGTTTCCGTTTTGTCGGCCGAAAATCTGTTGGTAAGCATCCGCAAATTCAAATCTTTTTTGGACTTTGTTTGGCAGGGGCATGTTTGCCAAAAGCATGAACCGGAAAAGACCAAGAGCCCAAGTTTCTCGAGGACAACAAACGTTGAACGGGTAGTGCCACCGGATCGACACACATTCCACTAGCTGCTGATTAGGTACCAAACGACACGTGAATTTGGGACATTTCTATAGGGGCATCTATGGACCCACCGAATGACTGATTTAATTTGAAGGCAACAGCGACATTCTGAGTGGGCATTGAACACATTCTTGGCACGACATCACATAGCGATTCCAGGATTTTGCGAATGTTTCTCAGGCTTTGTGACGCAATGCTCATTGCTCAGCCATCTATATATGTCCTTAGGATTCAGATCTCATGGTTGTAATAGCGGTCACACACTGTCAAACCCCAGTTGATTTATTTGATGGGGTCTAACTTCGCTGATGGACCTCCTGGCTAGGACCTGTCAAGGCTGACCTGGCCGTGGCTGTTGGTGGTGACATACAGACTCTGCACCTAACTCTTACGGGCGCCCAACACATCGGTCTTAACCGTTTGCCTCTCTGCGAAACCAACGCCATCACTACTTCCCAATGACTTTATGGAAACCCTAATTCCTGTGCCCAAGGAACGTCCTGCCGCTAAAATCTTGGATTACCGAGCCACGAATCATGACAGCTTCATCACCCATATTGATCGGTCTCCAGTGCATGCTAAAATGTGCGTCGGACATGCCCTGCCGGCTGCTGCAAATTGTTGATCTTCTTTCTGCTTAGAATTGTTAAGGCGGAGTGCCTTTACCAAGGTTCAAGCGTCGAATATCGTCCAGAGGTTCAAGTCAGAGTCTTGGGTCAATACCAACAAGACTATAGTCACTCCAAGTCAGGCTTTGACTTGGGTATTGATGGTTCAGTGATCAAGGTTCAAAGGTAAAGGGTGTAGTATTGCCTAGGTCAAGATGAAGAATAATGACAATGTATCTAGGGTTTATATACCAGGGACCTTGAGGTGCGAGAACATAGTACAATGGGAAGTAAAGACAATGTAAGGTAAAAGAGCTGTTGAAGCTCAGTCAGCTATGACATCATAGATGAGTCAGGTATCTAAGAATAGAGGCATGTGTTGGACATGCGATAGAACAATGAAGAATCAGAGAACAATGTAAGTATAGTCAAACAAAGGGGATCGGTGAACTAAGAAAAAGATAGGGGTGGGAACCGTTGTAACATTACCCCCTGTTTATCGTTGAAGTCCCCTGACTTCAAGTTACCCTGCGAAGCTACCGTAGGGTTCATCAATCATATTAGAGATGGCGGAGTCGTCAAAGTAAAACTCCTCATCAAAATCGGGTTGTCGTGGTCCATATTGACTATGAGCGCAAGTGACGTGAGGCGTTCTCCAATTGCAGAAGTTGCAATAAAAATCAGGACATGTGGAGAAGGCGTGTCCAGTACCATGGCAAAATGAACAGTACCTAACGCGGGGTCATTCAGGCCGAGAGAAGACGGTCCGGGGAGGTGGGACATTTTCGGCATCGGGGATTGGATGTGTCATGGTCGACCAGCATGGGAAAGGGGGGTGACATAGATGGTTTGTGGGCGTAGTCGTTGTCGTCGTGGGGTTCGGATGACAGGGGGTCTTTCGTGTGCTTGGTCGTAGGATGGGGGTGCTAATCGTTCAGGGTTTGGTGGAGGGGTGGTACTGTGAGTAGGGGTAGGTAAATGGGCAATGGGGAGAGAGGATGGTCTGCGAAGAGGAGTGGTAGAAGGTGGTTCAGGAGAAGGAGCAGTAGATGTGTCATTAATAGGTGAGCGAGGAAACGGTGTCGCTCCTCGGGAGTCTGTTCTTGCGGAAGTAGACTCCATGAGAGTGGTCGGGTTTGGAGGTCTTTCGGTTTCCAAGTCAGTGAGAACGATGGAGGGTGTAGAAGTGAGTTCATCAATGGTTCAATTGGTGAGGGGCCAGGGGTCGTTCGTGAGTCGTGGAGTTACTACTCCAGGGATTCGATTCATCTGTTGATCGTTCAGCAGTTGTTGAACATGTTCGATTCTTAATGGGTGGGGGTATCCCTGTGGGCAGTCGAATCCAATAAGAGCGTCTAGACCCCATTTCCTACCTGCATGGAATAGGGTCTTCTGGGCAGATTCATGGGCGTCTTTAAGGCGAGTAAGTTGGGCTTGAACCTGGCCCATGGCTCCGAAGAGATTCCGAATGGGGGCATCTATTTCATTGACGTCATAAAATACCGTCATAAAGTCGCGGAGAATGGGGTATTTCTTCATGGAGGTGACAAAAGATTCGGGGTCCTTGATAGTGATGAGGAGATTGTAGAAATCTTCTAAATCTTTCGGGACTTCATTGAGGTTTGGGATTTCTTCAGTTTCGTTTTCGGGAATCGGTTGGAGGGGTTCCTGTCGTGTGGGGGCAGAGGATGATGATGAGGAAGAGGAGGTGGAAGCAGTCGCATGAGTCGGAGAGGATGAGGAAGAAGTGGATTGGAGGGGGGAGTCAGAGGATACGGCATAGTCGGTAGAGGTGGTCGAGGCGGTAGAAGAGGACATGGTAGCGATTTAGATTTTCGAATGTGGGGATTCAAAAGATGGGGAAATTCAAAGGGAGTGTCGTTTCTTATAAGCTTTGAGAATGTCGGAGGCATTTCCAAAGCTGCGTGTGGGAAGCCATGTGTTATCGGTAGATGGATAACCCTTCCATTTCACATAGTACATCATGCCGTTTCCTTGTTTGCAGTGTTTGAGGATGGCTTCGATTTCATACTCTTCTTCTCCTTCTATTAGTTCCGGGGGTGGCTTGGTATAATTAGGTCCGTGGACTTCGTTTTCCTTGTATGGGGTAAGCAGGCATGCGTGAAACACCGGATGTATTTTCCATTGATCGGGTAATTGTAGCCGGTAAGTGAGAGGTCCTAACACCTCGGTGATGGGGAAGGGACCCTCTCGTCATGGTGCCATCTTTCTGGTTTCGTATTTCAGTTTAAGGTTAGTAGATTCTAACCATACTAAGTCGTTCTTCTTGAAGGGGTGAAGTTTCATGTCGTTCTTTCCGCTACACGTTGGCTAGCCAGTTCATGTGCAGCAAGGGCTTCATCTCGTGTCTTCTGGAGGGATTGGAGACGTTCTTGTACAGCAGGTGTGTCGGATTTGAGGAAAGGAAGGGGAACGGCAATAGGGTTATAGCCCATCATGAGGAAGAATGGGGAAGCATTTCGTGCGGAGTGTAGGCGTTGGTTGTGGGTGAATTCAGCGGTAGGGAGGAATTCCACCCATGTTTCGGGGTGATTAACGCAAAAGATCCGAAGGTAGGCTTCTACTTCTTGATTGACACGTTCCGTTTCTCCATCAGTTTGAGGGTGGTATGCCGTACTGAATGCGAGTTTGATGCCAAGGAGTCGCCCTAATTCCCTTTGTACTGCGGAGGCAAACTGGGGGCCATGATCGGAAATGATTTTATCCGGGAGACCGAATCGTTTGTAGACTTCCCGGAATAAAAGATTTGAAGTTCCTAGGGCATCAATCGTTTTGTTGCAGGGAATTAGAATTACCCCCTTTGTAAGCCCTTGGTCTACCACGACCAAGAGTGAATCATATCCATGGGATTTCGGTAGATCCGTAACAAAGTCCATGGAGATCTGTGAGAAAGGTCTTGGGTCCGTGGGGGTTTTATCGGCATTAAAGGTGGTGCGGTGGGTGAGTGTTTACTTTGGTTTGTTGACAGGTAGCGCATCCTTCAACATAATTTTTGACAAACGTATACATTCCAGGCCACCAATAATTGCGACGGATAAGTTCCAGGGTTTTCATGTGGCCGGGGTGTCCCATCATTGGCAAGTCATGGTATCGTGATGTAATATTCCTTCTCAGGGTTTCGTCTGGGGGAATATAGCATCGGTCTTTGTAGAAGACCAGTTCTTCTTCGATTTTCCAGTCAGAAAGCGCGGATTTCATCGGAGGGGTACCCCCTTTCTTGAGTGCTTCGATGGCCTGGGTAATCACATCCTCTTTGGAGGAGGAGGCGAGAATCTGGTCACGGAGGTCGGTGTCAATAGTTTTCACAAATAACTCTTCCGGGAGTAATGTGATGTCTTCGTTATCAGTATCTTCTTCCAGGTTTAGGTCTTCTCTTCTTGATAAAGCATCCGATTGGACCATCTGTGTTCCAGGGACATGGACCAATTTGATGTCAAATTCGGAAAGGAAGAGACTCCATCGTGCTTGGCGTCGATTAAGTTTTTGAGCGGTGCGGAAGTAGGTGAGGTTTTTATGATCAGAGAATATGGTAATTGGATGTGGGGAGCCTTGGATATAGTGTCTCCAGGCTTCCAGAGCTCGTACAATTCCTAGGAGTTCTCGATCATAAATTTCGTAATTTCGTTGAGTGGCGTCAAAGGATTGTGAAAGGTAGGCGCATGGATGCCAGTCTCCGTTCACGTCGCGTTGGCGGAGTACTGCTCCCGTGGCAAACTTTGATGCATCGGACTCAATAGTAAAAGGTTTCGTGGGGTCTGGCATAAGAAGGACTGGTGCTTCGGCAAATTTTCGTTTCAACGTATCGAATGCTTCTTGACATTCGGGGGTCCATTCCCATTTGAGATCTTTCTTGGTGAGGTTGTTGAGTGGTTTTGCAATATCCGAGTATTTTCCAATGAATCGCCGGTAGAAATTACCAAATCCTAAGAATGAGCGTACACCTTTTACGGTAGAGGGGGTCGGCCATTCTTTGATTCCTTTGAGTTTGGTGGGATCCATGGCGATTTGATTCGGTCGAATAATCATTCCAAGAAATTCTACTTCGGTGGTTTCGAAGACACATTTCTCCAGTTTCAGGAAGAGGTCGTTTTCCTGGAGTCGTTGAAGCACTCGTAGGGTTCTTTGTGATGTTCCGATAAGCCTGAGGAGTGAATTAAGATGTCATCCATGTAGATGACAATCCATCCTTCGTTAATCATGTCGTTGAAGAGTTCGTTCATCATCATTTGGAAGGTAGCGGAGAATTACACATTCCAAAGAACATAACCTGGGGTTCGTATAGTCCGCGGTTGGTTTTGAAAGCGGCCTTCCACTGATGTCCTTCCTTGAGTCGGACATTGTTGTACCCTTGGCGGAGGTCCAATTTAGTGAAGATTGTGGAGCCTCGGAGTTTGTCGACAAGTTCTTGGATAAGAGGAAGAGGGTATGAGTTCTTGATGGTTCCTTCGTTTAGGTAACGATAATCCTGGCATGGTCGTAATGAACCATCCTTCTTTCCTACAAAGAAAAATGGGGAGGCCATCGGAGATTTCGATGGAGTAATGTATCCCTTGTCCAGATTTTCTTTGAGGAATTCGTCCAATTTGACTTGTTCTCCCGGTGTGAGTGGGTATATTTTGCAATCTTTGGGTACAAAATCCGGTTTCAAGTCTATGGCATGATCGTAGATTCGTGATTCGGGGAAGCGTTCGGCGGCTTTCTTTTCAAAGACTTGTCGGTATTTCCAATAAGGTTTGGGAAGAAGTTCTTCAATCGTTTTCGGTTTGTCAGAGAGGGAATCCTGGGCCATGGCTGTGGAACTCGTTATTTTTACGCGAATGCGGACTCCTTGTCCTGTGGATACCAATTTGGATCGGTGGTCTTGAGTGGTGATTCCGATTCGTTGGCTGGGTTTGTAAAAGTAGCGTGGTCCAGTATATTCCGGTGTGATTTTGGCGACAGTGGGTTCGAAGATTGCTATTACTGGTTCTCCTTGGAGGTAAGCCATGATGAGATCTCCTTCTGGGGAAATAGGGTCGGAGATAGGAGGTGCAGGGTCATGGATAGGGGAATACCCTGGAAGGCAGTATACGGTATCCGGTTCATCAGGGTCGATTTGGTTCAGGTGGTGCGGTTCAATCTCGTCTTCTTCCTCAGTGATATCTTCGATGGTGACTTTTCGGGAGGTAGATTTAGGTTTCATGTCTTTTTCCCGAATGGTGCGAATGATATTGGTGGCATTGAGGGAGAATTTGGTGGGATCTATCTCCATGGTTCCATGTTTCCAATCAATGATCGGGTTAATCTCCTTAGCCAAGGGAGTCCTAAAATAACTGTTTCCTTTCCTAATCCGGTAACCAGTAGGCGTGTTTTGAGGGTTTGTCCTTGAAGTCGAAGATTTACCCAGGTGTAATGGGTGATCTGTCCTTTGTTGTTTCGGGTTCCGTCGACGTTGAATACGGAGATCGGTTGTAGTAGTTCTTCCAGTGGTAGGTGGTGTTTTTCGGCGAATGTGGAGTTGATGAATTTTCCTCCTGCTCCGCAGTCAATGAGGGCTTGGGTTTCGACGTTTTCATTTCCTTCGATGCAAATAGGTAAATGCATAGATTGTTTATCTGTAACCGTGACTAGTACAGGGGAAATGAATAATTCTGGCGATACTGACGTCGATTCAGTTCGCGATCTAAAAACCCTCTTCTTCCATCTTCTTTATAGCTACCGTTCTTTCTTCTTGGGATAGGCTGGCCATGAGGGCCTGGATGCGTGTAAATGCAACGGTTCCATCGGGGGGTACTTCAACAATTCCAGAAGTGGACGGAGTTTCAATCTTCTGGATGCGGTAATTGTTTCGTGAGGTTTCTGGTGGAGTTCTTCCATTCTTGTGATCTCTGGCGCGGTGGCCAATCTTGTGACAGACGAAGCACTGTCCTTTCTGCATGTGTTCCTTCTGTTCTTCTACCGTGAGACGATCAACGTCCATGGCAAATGGGTCCCTTGGTGGGATATATCGTGGGGTGCTGGGCCCTTGGGTCTGGTGTATTGGGTTGGGTTATTTCGTTGGTGAATTTGTTTACTCCTTCGATATTGGCTATCGAATCGGATAGACATTTCGTACCAGAGATCGATAGTGGAGGGTAGTGGAATGAGGTTATGGATTTTGTCGGTAAGGCTTTGGCTAATCCCCTTGGAAGAACACAATAAGGGGTCCGTCTTCAGTGATCTTGCTTCGAAGGGCCGCTTGTCTAAAGAGGCCTACATAATCTTCGGCTGTTCCCGTCTGTCGAAGGACAGTTAACTGGTGAGTGGCATCCCCAGTGGCATCTGCTGGGGAGAATGCTTCTTCTACTCGTGTGATAAAATCTTGGTACGTTCCCCATCCACCTGTTAAGTTCGCAAGCCTTTCCATCTCTGCTTCTTCCAGGGTCCTGCCGTTCCTTCATCCATATAGAAAGAGTGAAACCGATCTTTGCTATATCGGTATCATAAACCGCGGGTTTAGGTTGAGGTAGAGGTTGACCGCTTTGATGAAGGGTGAGCATCGTTCCTTTCTCCTTTGAATATAGCAGGAGTCTGAGTTTGGGGTTTCGTGGCGTAGTATGGTATACGGTAGTCATTTTGGGTGCTGGTGCGGGGGTTTCTTCTGGTTCAGGGGTTTTGAATTGATGTGACTGAGTGGGAGTGGAAGCTTCGGATTCGGAGGAAGAGTTATCGGCGGAGTTGGCAGAGAATCTGTTTCGTGGAGGTGGGCGGAGTGGAGAGGAGTATGGTTCTGTGAAGTATGAGTCTGGTACCGCTCGATAGGGGTCAACGTTGTAATGCCACCGAGAGGAAGTGTTGTCGAAGAAAGTGCGGTGTTTTCTAGCCAAGTTCCTTGGTCGTTCTGGACAGCTCCTCTAGGAAGAACCTGTAAGGAGTGGGGAGCCACGGTGATCGGAGGGGTGTCGGTTTAGATCAATGGGTGCCGAAACCTAAAGAGGTTGGCAATCGGTAGATCTTGACCTTTTGTTAAGGCGGATAGCCTTTACCAAGGTTCAAGCGTCGAGTATCGTCGAAGACGTCAAGTCAGAGTCTTGGGTCAATACCAACAAGACTATAGTCACTCCAAGTCAGGCTTTGACTTGGGTATCGATGGTTCAGTGATCAAGGTTCAGAGGTAAAGGTGTAGTATTGCCTAGGTCAAGATAAGAACAATGACAATGTATCTAGGTTTATATACTAGGGACCTTGGGCGCGAGAACATAGTACAATGGAAGTAAAGACAATGTAAGGTAAAAGAGCTGTTGAAGCTCAGTCAGCTATGACATCATAGATGAGTCAGGTATCTAAGAATAGAGGCATGTGTTGGACATGCG
This sequence comes from Infundibulicybe gibba, assembly GCA_015501065.1. Taxonomy (NCBI): domain Eukaryota; kingdom Fungi; phylum Basidiomycota; class Agaricomycetes; order Agaricales; family Omphalinaceae; genus Infundibulicybe; species Infundibulicybe gibba. Next base: position 44,262 of record JADNYI010000246.1, read on the forward strand.
ATAGACAATGAAGAATCAGAGAACAATGTAAGTATAGTCAAACAAAGGAGTCGGTGAACAAAGAAAAAGATAGGGGTGGGAACCGTTGTAACAAATACAGGGGCTTGCGGAGGGGAAACAGGAGTGTATGTTGTGCCGAACCTAGTCCGTTCTGATGGCATGCAGGCTCTCCACCTTCTGCGAACCTACACAGGCATCCCCACCCGCCATCAGGAAGGGAAGGGAATTTAGGAAAAATGCGTACTCAGCGGCATCAGCAAAACAGAACACTACTATGGCCACTATGGCCACTATGGTACACTATGGTACACTATGGACTAGTAGACCCTCACTATGGACTACTCTGTAGTAGTCTATAGTAATGTTCTGTTTTGCTGATGGGGCATCCGGAACGGGATGGATCAAAGAGTAATACGGACAAGAGGCTGGGGCGGGTGTGGGGGCGAATATGCATATGAGATGGGAGGAGAGGTGGTGTATATGATGAGAAAGGCGTCCATGTCCGAGGATGTAACATTTTCCATCGTTTTGATTTAGATGAGTGTGGGATCTCGGTCTGCTGCGGGCAGATGGGTGGCTGAGTGCTCGACTCGAGGCTGATGTGTATGAGGTCGATGAGGGCAACGATGACTCGAAGGGTGGTGGTTCTGCATAGTGTATGCACCACATGTCTGGTACGATCGTGATTGTCGCTACCGGAAGTTTGGGTGTTGGAATCACCGATTACCATCCTCATCCTTCACCACGGAGCTCGCCTACCCCGTAGTGGACGGAGGATAGAACGGCATTACATGAGAGTGTACTTGCTGCCATTTCGAAGGCGGCCGAAAAAAGTCGAGGCCACATGACAGAATATTCGATGTCGATGTGTTGCTGAACTGTTAGTGGAACAGGAATCTGTCTTAGGTGCCCGGTTGCGTGTCGTCGACTCGTGGCTCTGGGACAGATGGGGAGCAAGTCGTGTGGAATGTTTGGGAGTCTTATAAAGCAAACAAGCGGCACGATAAGATGGAACTTGAATTCGCGACAACTTGATGGTCAGAAATTGGATCCTGTGTCACCGGATTATCACGTTCACAACGGAAAAACCAATCAAATTATCGAACTTCGCAATAGTAAAATACATCTCCTCAAACATGCAACCGGGGGAAGGCCTCGTGTCCGAGTCTTTTCATCATTGAAGACTTTTGGAACTTCCCAACTATCAGGTCATTATCAAACCATATAACTGGGTTCTCGCTGACTCCCGGGAAATCACGGTTGCTGTGCTTCGGAACTTAAACGCTTGTACTTCGAGCGCTGGCGGGCAATTGTTTCGTTACATATTAGGTAGCGCCCGTATAACGATATGTTATCATCTTTGTTATACCACTCCGATAAGCTACTACCATCAAAGTCCTGAAACTGGCCCAGAGGCTTCGCCATGAGTATGATGGTGCACCACCGCAGAGCAGATATAAAGATGAATTGTCGGATATCTCTGAGTGCATTAAAATTCCTTTCAGCATCCATCCTGGTCCATAGATCACGGATCCTCGCCACCCCCAGCCATCAAGCCTAAAATAAAGACTACGTTAGGCCAAGCCACGATGTCGGGACACCAGATATTTCGTGTAGATGCATCTTCTAGCCGAGTTCCCAGTAACATCACCCACACTGAGCAGCCACCCCATTATTCCGGCACGGCTGCTAATTATCAGGGCGGATCACTGGTAAAATACGCGCGGATTTGTGCATCTCAATTTCAACGACTTGAGCTGACGTTACTTTTCTCAGACTTGCGGAGGGTGCGGAAAGGGCCCACTATCTTCACAACCCTCACTAAACCGCCACCAAAAATACCACTGCCCGGTTTTCCGCAAGATGGGATTTACCGCCGAGCGACTCGAGTGCCAGTATTGCCATGAAGTGTGAGGCACATTTATTTAAAGCTACCCACCAGGGGCGCCATAGAGTCTAACTAGTATATGACAGCGTCAGTCGTCTTGATGCCCTGAATAGGCACAAGGAGAAATGCCATCCCAAACAAGTCCAGAATAATGAGGCTCCGGGGCCATCAACGCATCAGCACAAATTTTCCGCCGATCGTGGCTCCAAGGATATGATTTTGACAACAGCCGGCTCCCCTCCATTCGGCCCATCCAGAGCACCGACAGGATGACGCTAGGGCATGCCACGAGTGCACTCGTGGATCAACTCAGATCCGTGGGAACAAGTACCCACCATCACAGATCCATGTAAGTTCGAGTACTCACTTGACAGGTCTACATGAGTTTTCAAACTCATGGCACCCGGACCTGTGAGTTAAATACTCATAAGTATGCAAGTACCTACGAGTTTCTCAAATTCACAAGTACCCACAAGTACTCACATATAAACCTGTTGAATTTGCACTACCTACACTACTGGTCATCGTTGTTACTGTCATCACTACCGCTAATATGTTCAGCAGCCCTTTCTTTACCCTTAAGACGACGGCGTTTATCCTCGAAGACCTGTATTAGTATTTCTTCTGGAGGAACAGCTCCTGGTAAATCAACCCATGCACCAAGAACAACAGCTGCTCGTGTGGACTTGTCAGAGAGTGAGTGTCGCATCTTCGACACTACCATACCACCCGTGAGAAAGCCCTCTCGGGATCGGTTGAGCTCGCTAGTGCCCAGCAATAAGTAAATCTCTACAGAGCTGGATTAAATGAAAATGTACCCGGTATGGATAAAAGTCAAGTGCCATTCTTGCAAGTGGGTGGCCAGCAGTCAACATTCCACTCCACCACTGAATGGGATCTGCATTGGTCCGGATTGGTGCAGAACTTAGCCAATCGTCCAGCGCATCTACTTCAGAGTCGATTGGGTTCAATGTGTTGCCTAAACCAGCAAAAAGTCGGCTTGCTGGGGGGTCCTGAGCCAGCGGACATACAGCAATTTTATGAGTGTCATCAAACATGTTGAATGTGGGGGTACGTACAACTGGAGCCGCACTCGGTGTTGTATCCTTCGGTTTGTAGTAATTTTTCCACTCCTCTCGTAGGATCCTTTCCACCTCTTCAATCCATTCTCGCGGCCAGTGAGCCTTTGCAAAGTATGTCATTTTGTAGCCCGGATGGAGCGCTAGGCATGATATAAATGTTATTTGGCATGATAAAATAAATAGGATCCTTACCCATCGCAATACGGTAAACGACAGAATCGTCTGTGAGTGCATAGTATTTATTCATAAGTGCCTGACCCCGCAGGACGGCAGTGCGGATAGCAGGCGAGAGCTTGGTGTTGTCAATGAATTTATCCATTACTCTAGTAATCACGTCGAAAACTGGTATCACCTCGTGGATTAGAGGTACGGAATTTTGTGAGATCTTTTGTGTAGCTTCGAGAAAGACCTACGGAGAATTTCGGTACTTTAGTCACTGTTCCCCGCATGGATAATATTGGAAAGAATACCTCTAGGAGCGGGTGAAGATCAACTAATATCGACCACTCTTCAGAACTCAGCTGAAAACGCCGCAGGCGAATTCCGCGGGTCTTATTGTGCTCTTCCATGATAACGAGGTGGCCTAGGGCATTACGTAGCTTGAGAGCGCGGCCGATGAGCTCAGCTGTGCTGTTCCACCGGGTTGGAACATCGCGGATCATTGACAATGCTGGGATCTTGTTGTTGATGCAGCATTTCTCCAAGTCCGCCTTGACTGTAGGACTGTTGGCGATTTTATTCGCCAGCATCCGAAGCTAGTATGCCAACCATGAGTTGAATTGGAAACGGAATATCAAAAATTAAATATACCTTATAAATTGAGAATCGCGCGATGTTGAGATCGGCACGCGTCAATGGTGGTACCCGATCACCAGCTGCAATATCCTCTACTGCTTCTTCAATCATAGCGGCATCGCGTGCTTCCGTGGCAGGGTCAACCTCGTCATCATCCTCCAGCTCCGCCTCCTCGTCATCAGCTCCAGGTTCGTTTTCAAGCTCGACAATGTGAGCAAAGTCATTGGCGCATCAGTTGAACTGGTTGAAGCAGCTTTGGCAGTTTTACTAAACTGCGAGAGGATGGCCTGAATCAGATTAGCACAAATTCAAAGCATTACAGTCTCGATTCGAGTTCACCTTAACAACGAGGTTCAAGATATGCGCGAAGCAACGAACGCGGGTCTCTGATCCTCGAAATGTGGGTATGATAACCTCAAGCTCATCCACTAATGTTTGGTTGTTTGATGCGTTGTCGAGCACGAGGGAGTGTACCTATCAATATGCTTGAGGTTGATTAACGATAGAATCTTAATGATATAAACTTGCCTTAGTCTCAATACCATATTTAATGAGGCATTTAGCAATCCTCGCCGCGAGATATGCGCCAGTGTGAGCTTTGGACGCTCTATTATTTGTCATGTTACCACCCCACATTGATCAGGAGAACGAAACACATACTTGATGAAATCTAGGATGGTGGACCTAACCTTGCCGTCGCTTACCCAGTGGACAGTTGCTCCCAAAACGCAATGACATGGGGAGCCGTCCACCCATCAATGCAAAGATGCAGTTTGCCTGGTAAGCCTGACATTGTGATGAGCACGATTCAGAGTTTTATAGATAGTAATGTTGAATATACCATTAGCATCTCTTTGACAGAGCACTTAGTTAGCTTGAAAATTTCCTTGATGTCGCGGGAGACGGTTTTTTCCGATGGGGTCTTGACGCAGCTGTTGAGATCGCGGAAGATCTCAAGTAGCTCAGGATGTTTGACGATTGAGAATGGTTGATTTCGACGTGCCACCCAAAGCGCGATCTTCACGCGATGCCCGATTGGTGTATAAGTCGAAACCGCCGCCGCCGCTGGTCCAGGTGACTCAGCTGGCCCAGCTATTAGCGTGGCGCACCAGATTGCTGGTACTCTCGTCATGTCGCACGCGTGTAATCACAGTGGATGGATTCCTAAATAACAACGTTATTGGTAGGTAGGAGTTGGGCAGATATACTTACTTTTTGCAAGCAAATTTATACCGAACTTCATTACCCTCACGGACGGCAACCGGGGCTCGAAGTGATTGTAGACTTTTGAAGTCCACGTAGCTTGCTGTAGCGCTGTCGGTCAAAGTGGTATGAGTTGCCTGGGCTAGCATGGAGATGCGAGGACGTACCCAATACATTGGCATCTGACCGCTCGTTCACCTTGTAACGCTCCTCGAATTTTTCACGACGGTTCCGGACCACATTAGTGGCTGGTAGATCAACGATATCAGGCTCGGGAGACGAGGCGGCTACGGTCCCTGCGCGGAATGTCCGATGACGTCTCGTAGTGGATGCGGTGGCATTGTTGTCCGACAGCTCAGGGGACGAGCCAGCATCGTAACCCCTCCGTGAGCGTTTGGAATGGCACTTTCTAGGGGCCTTAGGCATGGTATGAGTAGCGGGAGTGATAGGTTGACGGTTTGATAGTTTGAACTTTGCCGTCCGTCCGCGTCGAGCTTTTAAGCACTGGAGAATCATAAATCTATTGATTATTGAAAATTTATTCAATTTCTAGATTCGATATGGGCTAACCAAATATCTAGGTTCACCATCCAGTATCAGCGATCTGAGACAAACGGAAATAATAGAAACTAACGACGGCCAACAGAGGAGAGATACTAGCCTCATTCTCCAACTGTCCAATCGGGGCGTACTGGGAGCCACGGTAAGTAAATTAAAAGAGGACCTGGAAAAGGAGAGGGAAGGACGGTGAGCCGGTGACGCCATCAGTGGTAGCAATGGTAATCAAGTTGCCGCTGGCGAACGGTCCGCGGGAACACGGGCGCCAGCCGCTGCGGAGTTTCAAATGCCTCACGACGGGTTGACAACAACTCCACTCACCAGTTACTCGCCGCTCGGACCAGGATTCCTACCCGTTCTACAACCTGCGGCCGTGTCCGCCACTCGGGAGTCGGTATGTATATCCCCAATATATGATATATCTGTTAACCGAATGTAGGCCGCCAGCCCTCGTCCACGTCACCTCGTCTACCCAAACGGAACCCAGTTTCCCATCTCTCTTTTTCACTGCTTCACGCTCCACCACCCAATCTCTACCCACTCAATTCCTCCAGGGGTCCAAGGGGTGCCAAATTGAAGCTCAAGACGCCGCCAGTCCTGGAACTCTGTCCAAAACCCTGGGTATCGTCCCCATGCCATGCTATCAGTGTGCAGCACGGACTCGCCAACTCAGCAAGCGGCTATGCGGAAGTGTCGACGCCCAGTCGTTGCGCAAGATCGTGATGGGAGGTTTAGGCTGAATAGATAAGAAAATGGGCTGATCTGGTCAGATGGCATCATGGAACGCCATCATCAGTCTCAAGATCGGTGAGAATATCATATTGACGTGGCGGTGTACTCATACAACTGTCAGGATATGTGTTCGGTGCGCTCCACCTCAAACCGTTGGGGTAGCGATTTTTCTTCATTCGCACCATCGCTGCCACTCCCCCACCCACAAGCCGTTCCTCTCTTTCCGATTGTCCGACCATTATCCGCTGTACCATCCACAACAATTATGCGCGCGCTTTTTACTCCCTCCACCGCATACTTGGACGACCCAGACTGTTTGCGCTATCACCGCCGCTCCTCGCCCACAAGCGTTCCCTTCTTTTTCCCGATTTTCCGTCACCACATTGACAAACTCCGGCTTCGGATAGAGGACACATCATCCAAGGTTCTCGTACCGGTGATCTTAATGCGGGAAAGT
>JADNYI010000247.1:0-50964 GCA_015501065.1 Infundibulicybe gibba
CAGAGCTGTGTTCCCCGAATATCTTTTCCTAGCTCACTGATGACGAGTGATCTATATTGAGATTCATTATGTGGCATCCGAGAGCAATAGATCGAGCGATACCCACGCTATAACAGACTTTCCTACTCCCGCTACCATAGCTGAGTAAGCCTTAGCTTGAGATAGCCGGGGCTGAAGTCACTTACCATGGCCAGGACACCACAGTGTCTTGTACTCCGGGTCGCCTCGTCTCCAAGCCAGAAACTTCGGGTGCTTGAGGAACCATTCCCCAGTACCGCGGGTACATTTCTCAATACCATATTGTGCTTTCCGCGGAAGTCTAGGGGTGAAAGCCACTTGACAAGGTCCTTGAGTTCCCGATCTGGCACGAATATCATGAGTAATTACTTTGAGTGTTTGGATAGTCCACATATACGCACTGTACGCACTCTCCTTGATGATTGTGAGATCGGCTTGCATCTGATCGTCTCTCATCATCTGATCTGAATGAGGGTGAGCTTATTGTTATTCCACGAATCTGAGCGCATCTCACCTCGTTGGTTTCTGCCTATTGTAGCAATTTCATCCTTGACATTTACAACCTCATTGGCAGAGTCCTGGACCTTGGTGACCAGATCACGGAGACTATCGCGAAGCGACTGGGCCTCCTTCATGTGTGCTGGTGGGACATCAGACATTGTGGCCCGTGGTAATGACAACCCATGCCTGCAAACCTTTCTGAACTTTCTCAATGGCCAAGACGGCACGCTTAATCCCCTTCACATCCAGCCCCAGATTCCTTAGCTCATCCCGGGTCGTCTCGATGAATTCCCTGGTCCCGAATGAGAATAATGCCTAATTCCTAACCGCCGATACTAGCCACTTACATTACAGATGTTTGGAGTGCAAGCAGAATCAGAGACTTCAAGCGTTCCATCTTGCCTAACATCGTCCTGGTACCTTCTTGACGGAATGGCCATGTGACATCTTTCATCTTTTCCAGAAGTGAGAATGACTTCCCGGTGGTTGTATGCGACGCGATGTGCTCCAGCTCCTTCGCAATGGATTCCAAATTCTCGTAACATTGGCGAAGAGGATCCTTGATTCCGGCCTCTAGCAATCCTGAGATGCCACCATCGTTGTCATCAGTATTGGCACTATCAAGCCGGCTGCGCAGGATTTCGAGGAGGGCTCCGAGGGCGGAGACCTCTGAGAGGAGTTCTAGGCGGTCCTTCTTAGCATCCTTGACGGCTTGAATATAGCTGACAATCTTGCTGGCAAGGTCGATTGTGCTTGTGATGGTACCGAAGACATCCATGGGGGAGAATTGTTGCAGAGGAAGGCGAAACGCGCGTTGATGTATCTGATGGAAAGCGGTGTGCCGCCTCCATGGGGGGCGCCTATCTTGAGATCTTTCCCTTCAAGTCTCAATATTTGAATCCGGCTGTGGCTATTGAATCTCAAAGACCGTGTGTCATGCCAGGAGGGAGGGCGAACTTATATGGGATTGGTGTATTACATACATCATAGTGAGGTCTACAGAGCGGGACGAACGTGAATGCGTGGCGGCCAGATCCCCTGAAAAAACACATCGCGGAAAGTTAACTCGTCCCATGGCCATACCCGGTCTGAGCAGGGTGATTACCCATGGAGCTGGAATTCTGGTGGTGGTTACCGTACCCTGGCCCAACGGCGTTGATAGGTGGAGTCGGGATGTCCCGGGCACGCGTTGTTCCGCTATGGCTGTGGATCGTCCTGCCCTTGATCTATAATACCAATATGGTGGCGGTGTACTCGAGAAAATAGATATGAGGGCTCACCGTTTATACATCTACCGGTTTAGAACTCAATGAAGCGAAACGTTGAAACTGTGGGGATGGAATCTACTTCCGTGATGAGGGTTCGAACTTTTAGCGTTCAACGTCCAACGCCAACTGAAGAGCTTCGCTCCGACTTGGAGTGACAATGACATCCCGATGATGGTTACTATTTGATTGTATTTGACGATGGCGCTTACAAAAAAACAAATACGCAAGTTTGTTTCCACGACATCAGTTCAAGTCGCCAGATAAATGTTGCTGCACATACTCCCAACCTAGCGGCCCTCCTCCAATATGTTCTTCGCTCTGGAATTCCCGTCACCGTGATCGAACGCTAAGGGACATCCCCGATTTCCACTAATGTTGACAAATTGATGTCTAATTGGCACCCTTTACGGCGGGGTCTCTAGGGCTTCCAGCATGCGAAATTCCACACTCAAAGCTTGATCTTAAGCATTGGAAGGTGAGTTTCAGCCGTTCCAAGTGAGATTAATTGTGAACTTTACGACTAGCCTTCTCAATAATTCTCATTTACTCCCCTGCGATACATAGCATGCTCGCCGCCTCGTTCTTTCCGCGACATTGCTTGATTACTTCCCCTAACCATCGGGCTAACCCCCGCCCAATCCAATATACCGTGTTAGGTGGAGACACTAAATTAGGACAGGCGTTTGCGTTATTCGGATGTCGAAACAGACGCAAGTGATTGACACTGGGGAATTTAGGGCCACATAAACATCGTACGTGACATACTTTCGCCCACTTTCATTCTAGTTATCTTCTAATCCCTCGTAGCCCGTTCTGACCGCGGCAAACTTTGTTACATTTCGCAACATTCTCGCTCGCGATACAAGATGGGCAACCCCTAGTACCTGTTTTGCACCGGATGTCATTTCACGTCGTACGTTTTTATCACCCCTGGTCAACTATCATTGTAATTATAGCATGCCCCCCAGCAATCCAAGCCTCAGATGCATTGATGGATTCCAACAAAATGACGGCCGATGACGCTGTGAAATGACGGCGAGATATTGAGCACTAGGTATTTATCCCGCACGGCTCACTTATGATTACGCTTAACCACCAACCTGTAGCGTCCTCTCATTATCCATTTCACGTAAATCTCCCTCAACTCCACGATCCGGCCGTCCACATCCCTTTCCTCACCCACTTCTACTCCCATATCATCAGGACCTCCAGGTGCGACGACACATGATGTGACTAGCCGCAGTCTCCCCATTCAATGTTCAGCAAACATTACATTAAACATGACCTGCATCAAATCGTAGGGCTGTGCGCTGTTGGCAACCAGAGAATGAGGTCAAAGAACTGGGTTTAGTTAGCCGTACAGGTGATACGGATGGGTCGCTTAGGTCACCATTGGAACAGTCGAGCTAGAATTTACAGTTGCGTTGTCATTTGGCCTCAATTTTTACAACTTTCATGAATGGGTCAAACACTAGCGGTGGGCACGAGTTCTGCTAGGGGAACGCTAGTCATATGGCTTAGGAAGTGTTGCTAGCATGCCTGAGGGATTGTTGACAATGAGCGAAGGACTCTTGGTCTCAAAGAATATCCAAAGATTCTTCGAACGAATCTCGCAACGACGGAACTCACACAGCATATGGTACTTCCCTGACTATAAATGGTAGTACCAAGCCTACCACCCTCTCAGTTAATGCTGTATTCCAGAGCCACTGCCCCGCCTCTGTCGGCGTTGATGCTCCTTCTGCAAAATCCAAACCGGAATCCACTATTATATTCTCCGATGGTACTAATGAAATCCATGGTGCAACATATCCCGTTGACAACAGCACGAACGCAAAGTGTTAATAAGTAACTTATATGATGCATGATACACCATAATCACCAGCGACTTGACAGCGCAGTTCCATTGATATTCTACTGATCGCCTGCGTTCTGCTCCTAACGAGACGACGGCCGTTTGGCCTGGGCGCCAGGTTCGTGCCTTCAACGATTTGAGCAAACTTGAAGCATTACATTTAGGCTCGATTTGCGATACCGTGATATCCTCCCCAGTACCACATCCCTCTTTGTATATAGTGCACGGAGCAAGCAGACTTCACGCCGAGTAGGCAAACACGCTATGAGACACCTCGTCAACGATATAAGCCGGATATCCAGGGATCTCCACAACACACACTCAGAAGTCTTTGGGTATGAGCTGACAGCACACCGGCTGTTCCGGCCCCTTCCGGGTTGACTGTCATACGAGTCAGCTCTGGTCGTTAGAGTGGAGCACGTACTGAGTGCTGTGGTCTTAGTGGCCCGGGGAACTAAAATGATGTAGATGAGATGCTTGATATAAATGCTTCGTTATATTCTGGTAAGCGAACAAAATTTGGTACTCAGTGGCGCATATCGAGACGTGAACAGACGTACCACAACCCGTAAAGTACGGCAAAATCTCGTTCGACTGCAGCAAGACGGTGGCGACCTCGCAGAGCAACGGGAGCAACGAGTTTGGAGGCGGACAGGAGCATTGTAATAGGGCGGATACTGAGTCTGGTGGTGGCACAGTGTGGGGACCAGGCCTCGTCTCCGCTGGCTTGTGATGTTGGATTGATATGCCAATGTCTTGCGCCTCTCGGATATGACCGATTCCAAACTGAGAGCCAGGCCCCGCGTTCATCATGGTTGGGTCCTGCAGTGTTTTTTCCCATACCTATTCGCGGAAGGGGAGCTAGTCTGCCACCTCAGATCGCAAATTTAGGTGTCCACCCACGGAAGGAGCTGCAGTATATGGCTCTGAGAGGAGGAAGGACTCCGAAGGAGGATGATTGGCATACCAAATAGTGACAACATTCTGTCCACCTAATGTACCCTGCGTGACCCTTTTGTTAGAAGGCGTCACGAGGCCTAATGGTGCCTTTTAGTAAGCGGTCCAAATCGCAATTTTGCCTTACACTTCAAAAGCAACCTTGAGATTTCTAGAAATATAACTTAGTGTTTAGAGAATTCTGGGGGAGGTAGATAGGATAGAACGGGAGATATAGATAAGAGTATAAGATATAGATAAGAGAGGGAGATTCTATAGATAGTGATATTAGATAGATAGATGGATAACAAGCATCGCACGGCACCACTCGGCACCACTCCACTGGACAAGGGATAGATAATGAAAGCCATTAATTCTTGTCGGATAATTGGAGTACCGATGCTGGAATGCAGGTCTACAGATCAGAGATCAATCAGATAGCAGGGTTAGGTGACCCTGACACTGTGGTAGTTAACCAGGTAGATACTGTTGTATTCCAGTAGAGAACTACTCTACAGGGATACATGATATATATACTACATAACAGTGGCTGTGTAGCTACTGTATATGTATCGTGAGACTGAGTTAATCATAATGGTGAATGATGATGGCATAATGGTGTGATATGGCACAATCTGATCAGGTGATATCTCAACAATTCTCTCACTCAGAAATGAGTTATATTTGCTTAATTATGAGATATATTCATTTGATTCAGAGTGAATATCACCATCTGTAATGAAAATAGAGAGAATCTGATTCCTGTACTATCTGTCCAGGGGTCACTCATTCCCTTTCATTGTATTCTGAGTGAGTTTCTCAATAAAAGACCTGGATTATTGTTATGTTCTCCCATCATTATCCATGTCTATTGAGGTGATTTTCATTGGAACTTTCACTTGGGGTGGATTGCTTTTGAAATGAAATAAATTATTTATGTACTGAAACATTTGTATCTACTTTGAAAATGGACCAGCAAAAGGTAGCAAAGGTGTAGGATAACAGAGGGCAAGCACTAATGGGATGAATGTTGATGGGGGGACGTATACTAATGGAGGGGGCAGGTGGCAACAGAGAAGGTACATGCGAGTGCGGATGGAAGGGGCGAGCACCAGCGGGATCGCACTGGGAGGCGAAAGGGGTTAGCAGACAATCATCAAAGAAGGTGATATACCTGGTGAGTGCCCGTGGGCCAGCGCGATAAAGGGGCTGTACCAGCGGCTGTGTGTTGAGGGATCTCTAGTGCGATTGTTTTGCCAGTGAGCGCTTTGATGAAAATTTGCATACCGCCACGGGGTCGGGGAACGGGATAGTGGATTCCGTCCGCATATTGCAATCGGAAAGGATGTGCCCGTCCTCGAGCTGTTTTCTGGCAAAGATCAGATGTTGTTGGTCAGGTGGAATCTCCTTACCTTGATTCGCTCACGTTGTTCGACAGCCCGACCTCCGGCACAATCGTCTCGCTGGTGAGAGCTTTGACAAGAGTTTGCATAGCACCATAGAGTTAAGAAGTGGGATGGAGCATCGATTCCTTCTGGAATTGCAATCCTGTGCTGGGGATGGGAAAGGGGGAGCAGATGGGCATGGCAAGAGCGGGGGCGATAGGGAAAAGGGCGGGTGAGGGGCAGGGTGGTGGTTTGTGGTTCTAGTTGAATAAAAACTCAAAAGTGTAAAGCGCGCACATACTGGAGGGTGTCACCGTCCTCCCCGAAAGGCTGGGCAAGGGTAGATCGCACCTGTAGGCATGTAGGCGGCCTAAGCGACATGCTGGAGATTGGTGGTGGATGCGGGCTTGTGGGCGCGTGGGAGGCTGGCGACGAACGAGTGGTGATAATGGAGTTGGAACTGTGGGGATCCAACTTATGCAACTTGGAGTTGTGGTGATCCGCTTTACCTGTAAAGCGAGGTAAGAAAAAATTTATTGCACCAAGGGTTTACATATCAATAACGGGAATTGGGCTCCTGAGTGCGCTCAAGCACCATGTCGTTCTCTTGCATGGTGTCATTCAACGATCTTGAGTAGTGTTCGCGGGAATGAAAAAATATTGGTCAAATTATGATGAGGCCAGAGCAGAGCACCGCACTTACATTTGCGCATTTGTGTTTGTGTGTTGAGAGCACATATCTTCATATTCAGCATACCTTCTCACTTTGTCAGCGCCAACTCCTACCCAGTACACACTCGCCCTCACCGCCAATATGAATGCCACTATCTACTGCATTCGCTCGTACAAACCACAAAGCAGGACTCGCGAAATGATACGCCAAAAGATCTGTAGGATAGCCGAGGCTGAAAGAGCGCGAAATCCGCAACGGGAGATGCGGTGGATGTTGATGTAAGTCTCTCTGTGCTATTTATCGTAGATTCACTTATCTTCCTGGTTACAAGGGGTCCCCTTCACGCCTCACCGTCCGACCGCAGCAAACATTGGACGGTACATGGGGCCACTGTTGATGGACCCGTCATTGCCACGGCACATATCTACCCGCGGGGGTGATTGGTTTTGTATAGGAACGGTGGGAGATGGCAGCAAAACGGGAGGTTATTGGACGTCGAGCAGTATGGGGTACCATTGTGAAATTGAAATGCAAACTTTTCTTGTAATCATATATCATTTTTGCCGTTCGTAGAGATCCCCTCCACATTTTTAGGACGATCCTGTGGTATGGCCACTCTTCCGTCAAATGAATACAACTGTTGGAAGAAGGGTTAAGTCCAGCTCATCAGTTGAGGGGTCACGCACTGGCAACCTAGATGGTAACTCTATAATTATAATCACCAATAAGTATATAAGGCGCGGGTGAGGGAAGTGGCTCACTCAAAATTCGGCCCATAATCCAAGGGGTTCAATCACATTGGGTGTATTAAATATCGGCATCTCCTACTCTAGGTCTGTACCCTCTTCCTCTTCTGGTTCATCTGATTCAATGGTCAAATTAATGCGCCGCTTGTGCAAGGCAACAGTGTTCTTATAAATCCGTTTAACTTTTCCGCGATATCTTGATCCATCGTCTTTACATCTTTCATACGTTTTGTGACTGTTGAAGGAGTTCTTGGCTAAGTATTCCGTTGCCCAACTATTCTGGAAATGTCGTAATACTGGCAAATCATCCTCAATCTGTAGGATGGAGATCAATTGTTTAGGATAAAATATGCCGGCTGAACATACTGCGTCATATATTTTTGAGAGCCTTCGTGTTGGTTGTTCTTTCCAGCAGAGGCCCCATTGAATACGGCCAGCCCTTAAGTAATCACGAATACGGACTTTATGATGCATTAGCAGGGGGGGACGGAAGTGGAAGCAAAACATACCCGCATACGAATCCACTCAATGTCATGCTCGGAACCCACGAGATTCATGTGATGGCGCAAGAGACGAACAGAGGAATTGCTAATTCTTGAGGGCCGGGGGATTGGTTCATCATCTATATTGGGGGTATCATGATCCAGTTCGGCTTGTACCGTCAACAGTTCCCGCTCGGCGGCGTCGCGCTCTGCTTCAGCAGCATACAAGAGTGCTAAGATTCAGAAGATATTATTAGCGGTTGGCATAGGAGTGAGTTATGAGAATAGCTTACCTCTGAGCTGCTGAACTTCATTATCATCACCTGCCTGCTCAACGGTTCTGGTGGCCACCCTGTTCTGGGCTCGGGCGTTTGCCCGTGCCGTGGCTAAGGCATGTCACGAGTCCGGGTAACTCGTGAGTCAGTGTGAGTTGACCCGTGGGAATACCCGTGAGTATGCCTACTCACGGATCCGGATCACTCACTATCGAGGATCCCTGCGAGTCCGAGTATGGATTATTTTCTTGTGAGTACCCATGCAAGTACTCATGAGTACTCACCCACTTATTCCCACACCAGAGGCTAACAAAATGTTCACGAAAAACATCCAATTTTGCAGTCTGTTCAAGCCTCAGGTACATTCAATTCCTCTATCTCAGTGAGTTCTGATCCGTTTTCCTTCATCCTGGGATTGATCATGATGGATTTTACCTGTAGATCATGAATCTGACGAGACGACAGGGATAGGACATTCCGATTGCACCTGTGAGGTCGATTTTTCGGTTTTCAGGTGGATATGACCATAGCTATGTGAGTTCTCATTTGTTTTGCATCATCCTGGGGTTCTCCAGAACGGATTTCATGTGTAGATCAAGAATCCGACGAGACGACAGGCATAGGATGTACCAATCACAAATGAGGGGCCGATTTTGGGGTCTGGGGTAGATGTATCATAACTCTGTGAGTTCTCATTCGTTTCTCTTCATCCTTGTATTCACCAGCATCGATTTCACGCGTAGATCACGGATTCAACGAGACGACAGGCATAGGGTGTGCCGATTACAAGTATGGGGCTGATTTTTGGGGTTTAGGGTGGATATATCATAACTCTGTGAGTTCTCATTCGTTCTCCTTCATCCTGGTGTTCACCAGAATCGATTTCACGCGTAGATCATGAATACGACGAGACGACAGGCATAGGACATGCCGTTTGCACATGTAGAGCTGATTTTCCGGTTTTATTATGGAAATATCACCTAACTCTGTGAGTTCTTATTCGTTCTGGGTCATCCTGGTGTTCACTAGGATTGATTTTGCATGTAGATTATCATTCCAACGAAACGACAGGTGTATGACATGTTGACCATACACTCGGGGCCATTTTCCGGTTTTCAGGCTAAAATGCATCATATCTGGGTGAGTTCTCATCCGTTTCGCATCATCCTGGTGCTCATAAGGGCCATCTTTATCTCTAGCTCATGAATCCAACGAGACGACAGGCCTAGGATGTGCCAATCACACACGCGAGGCTGTTTTTCTGGTTTTTATGTAGCTTTCATATGTTTTTACCAGGTAAATTGCAGTAAATATGTGTATATAGATAGATACTTGTGAGTACCCGAATACTTGTGAGTAATATACTCACGGATCCGAGTCTCTGTGAGTACGAAACTCATGCGGATCTGAGTATCAAATTTTGACTTGTGAGTACTTGTGACCACGGATCCGAGTCACTCACGAGTAGACTCGTGACATGCCTTAATGGTCCATCGACTCATACGGGCCTACAAAGCAACAACACGAGTTGATGCAACAGTGGTAAGGCACAGGTTTGATCCCAGATAGAAACACTGACAAAAATTCTGTCAGTGGAATTCATTTGACTCTGAGTGAAATATGCATTTCACTTGGTTTCATAATGAAACCAGAAGTCACTCAGGCTGTGAAACATATCAATTTTTGAGTGAATTTTACTTTGGCCCATGACTGCTACAGGTGAATATGATTCACTAACCAAAATCATTCATTTTTAATTGAAAAATCGTGTGAAACCAACAAGTGAGTATGATGTGAATACTGGTCACTAAGAAACCCTTTATTTTTGATGGAGGAGTGGAAATAAGAAATCTATTCGAGGGGTCAATGCACCGGGCGCATCCCCAGGATGGAGGTTTGCAAGACGCAACACTTCGGCGATGTCAATCGTGGATTCGCGCCGCCATTCCTCAATGATTGCGAGGGCGGAGAGGGAGCAGGGGCGCACGAGGCAGGAGGCTCCCGCAACCCACACAGATATTCGTAGTCCATACTCCCCCGTTTAGCCTCGCGACATCATTGCACGCGTCGATTGACGTGGCGAACAGCGCCGCGAGGGTAGAGGGAGAGCATGAAGCAGAAAAAAACCGTTCCGCCTCCAACTCTCTCGTTTACAAGAAAGGGACGCAGGGGGTGTGAGTATGCAGGTACCTTGCATGCTCCCCCGTCTCCGGTTGAGGCGGCTGGCACTCCAACACTCTCGTTTGCGAGAGAGGAGGTGGGTGCCGAGTGAATAGGCGGATATGCGACCTCCAAATTGGCGGCGTGATTGCTGAATCGTGTTTTGCGCAAAGCGTAGCCCCTACCAGGTACCACAGAGGTCGGGGGGCGCGGTGCGTGTGTACATTCAAACGGACATGCGGTCGTGTCTTTGATGGGCCTGGGGGAGACCACGGGCTGTGCGGATGCAGGTCAGGTTGGTCAGGGGCAGTTGGCCGCACCTCATCAGATCTCCACGGCTCATCATGCCCCCTCGGTTGAGCCTGAGGCGGGAGCTCAGCGCTCAGCGCTTCGGGCTAGATGCAGGACTTGATCCGGAGCAACTAGCGACGGCGGCAGGGGCTTTATTGCAGACCAATCGTCGCGTTTAGGTGTGGGGCAGAGGCTCCGATGTGGGAGGATAACAATTGCGGCCATGGTTGAACGTTGAACGTTCAACTTGCTCAATGAGCGAGCGGAGTAATCACATGACTCCATGACGTCATCGCTTTGTGAAGCCCCTGCCGACAATTTCTGCCAAGTTCCACACATTGCTTACAACCACCACCACCCGGCGTCGACGAGTCTCGCCCTCAGGTTCACCACTCGGCCGAAATTGCGTCCCCAATAAGCGATCACGGAATCACAAAATCACAACATCGCACTACCAAGCCTGCCCGCCCTTCGCATCAAGAATGGCTCATCGATATCTGCCGTCTCAGCCTGTATTGCCCACAAACGCTGCAAGGATTTGAATTGGTGTAAGTAGCCAGCTTTTCTTCCCCCAAGCGATGCTCTAATACTATGACACGAGTTTGGTGAGTCGTTGCATGCAGGTGCGTGACCCTCCCCCTCCTTCCTCCTTCTCAACCCGCTAGCTTAGCTACGTCCCCAGCACGCCCAGAAATTCTGCGGGAAATTGTCACCCAGGCGACGTGCGTATATTCAACATCGTCGGTTGGCATGTGCTCACGCTCCCGCGAGGCGCGATGGGACTCAGGCGAGCAGGAGGGCACAGCTCGTGCATCAGAATAGCAGGACAGGGCCTTGAGGGCCCAACATAGTAAGTCGCCCTCGCAGAATTGCCTGCACTCACGCAGCTTGTGATCCAGTGCAGAGCCGTGGCCCACTTCCACCAGAACTACATCCTCGCCACGTACACTCTCATACCCAATCCCACCACTGGCAGACCCTGCACCCCAAGCACACATTCCCAAGGCTGCGCCCTCGCCGAGCCCCCGTACCTGGCGATCCCTGACACCCACAGCCCATTGCGCGCGCCGTCTGTGCCCTAGCAGGCACCCACGAACTCCACAAACTTGGATATTCCACAATCTGCGCCCGGCTCTCGGTGCGTCAAAGCTCCTCTCCCCGCCCGCCCTTGATACTGAGCCGAAGCGCGAGACCGCGTTTGGGCTCGCCCTTGTGGCCCGCTCGTGTGTCGCATCCACCACCAGGAGGAGCTCCTGCGTTGTTACAATATTAGTTCTCAATGTTGTCTTTTACCTACTTTCCATGTAATATAAGAACAATTCATTTCTTTTCATATTGAGATTCATTTGTGAAATCACCTCAATGGAGTGAACATTTCTTTAATGGGAGTTAATATCACTGGAAACCTTGGCACCCTAACATGAACTTCATTCAAAACAGAGTGAGACATGGATGACAGCGTTTATGTGAATCCAGTTCACTCCAACACATGAAATTAACTCAAAATGCAGCAAAATTGATTGAAAATTGAAAAGCTTTTGCTTGCATTGAGGTGAGACATCAAGTGAACTTCACCGACAAAATTCTGCTCAGTGAAAGGTCATCCGGGTACGAAGCCGCTGAAGAGTAGGCAATGATAGATGCGGGAATGCTCTCGGTAGCTTCTCATAGGACTGGGAGCCCAAGCGGGTGCTGACGTTGTAATTATGGGCACGGATGGAGTTCATGTCGCTCTTGGATAAATGATAGCCTAGATGGATTATTTCACAACTGCTGAAGGATTGTGCAGATGAAGAGCACATACCTCGAGTAGCGGCTTCTGTTTCGAATTCCTCTTCAAGGATATCCTGGGGTGACAATCCCAGCAACCAAGGTGCCGTTGGAAGTTCACCCGCGGTAGGATCGAATACATCATCCTCATCTGAACTCTCACCGGTCACCCCCAATACAGATCTCTTCGTCCAAACCGCTCATATTTGGGTGGACGTTGTCGCCGCTCAATGAAGCATCAATGTGTTGGCAGAAACCTGGGATCACCGACCCACCAGCCCCATCCGTGCCACCACGCTGGTTCACGGCAGTCTCGCTATCTTGGTCCATTATGCTGTACATGTCAGTGTCCTCAAGCGTGGAAGGCGGAGGGTGGACCGAGTTATGTATGGGTGTTGTATGAGATGGTTGATGATGGTGAGAATGCTTGAGTTGAGAGACGCGTTTTTGTCAAAGAGTACGTTCCTGTGCGATTTTAACTGCTGTAGCTCCGGTTCCTGCAAGATGGCGTAAGATTGTTCACCGTGAGACGTCTCTTCCACAACCACAGGTACAAGGTGGCATTTTCTGTCCCAAACGATATTAGTATTATCGTTTTCATGGACTACATATCACTCACGTTGATGTGCGACCTGGGCAACTGGTAAAAGTTCTGTGATTTGTCACTTTAGAAGGATCGTTATTTATGCCTTACAGTTTCACGCAGAGCAAGGAGAATGGGAGCTAGATTGTAGATATATAAAGTTAGAAAATTTAAGAGCTAGCACAGCGGGGATTTGAGACAATACGGAACATGTATCTGCCATAAATAGTGTTTTAAAGTCCGGTCCAGTCCGGTTTTTTGCCTATTCCGGAGGCAACCGCGGACCGGACCGGTCCTAGAGAGTCCCCAAATCAAGGCAACTGCAGACTGGACCACCCAGGACCGGTCCTGTGCGGTTTTTTTTGAGGTTGCAACCGGTTTAGACCGGTTTTGGACCGAACCGGTCCGATAGCCGTATCGCAACCTATGCCCCGTGAATCTAGTGATATATTCGAGTAATTTCGCCTGCGAGATCGTGGGAATCGGGTAAGAACTCATTGAGTTATGGTCATGCATCCTCATGTCCCCTGGCACAGATGTAAATGCAGCGTGAGAACGGTGACAGCAATGCCTCTCGTCTCTTTTGGGCCTTCAAGAGAGTGTATATTAGAGTCATTTCGTCTGCGGGACCGTGAGAATCCGTTCAGAATTGATGGTGTTAGATCCAGTGCTCCTCATGCACCCTGCAATGTATTGAGTATAGCACTAGATCCGTGGAACCAATGCCTCTTGTCTTTTTGGACCTTTATTCTATGATATATTAGAGTAGTTTCGCTACCCTACGGGGCCTGTGGACCGGTTGCCTGATGGACCAGTTGCAACCGGTTTTAGACCAGTTGCACTGATTTTTCTGGGATAGGCAACCTGCAACCGGACCGGTCCAAATATGAGGCAACCGCAACCGGGGTCCGGTTGCCATCGGTTGCGGGTCCGGTCTGGTTCCAGTCTTTTTGAGGTTGCGGCAACTGGACCTTTAAACACTACTTAGTGCTCCCTAATCTGACGCTATCTATGCTCGCTAACACCCATTCACCGCTCACCTCAACTCCATTTAACCTGGATCAGGACTCGATCTCAAACCAGCATATTTGAGTGGCCTGATTTCGCCTCAAAAATTCTCAAACAATGTCCTCGAGGCTCACACTGGCCGCCCCTGCTGCCAACTCCGACTTTTTCGTCCAATCCGCTCAATCCAGCGAGGCCCATCTGCGGCCTCATGTCCGTGGGCCCAAATATCTAGGTCCGACCACTTCAATGCCACCGCTCGAATGATGGCCACATGTGTGGAATTTTCACTTGGCTTAGATTTGTTCAATTATGTTGCAGATCGCCATCTCTGTGAGTGATTCCTATTTTCTGCTATTTAAGACTGCTAATGTCCCACAAATTTCCAGACCAAATTCCTAATGCCTAAAGCCTCATTCTCAACCCCCTCTGCCGCCTCCATCCGCTCAATCGCATCGAGCACCACCACCAAGGTCATCAAGGGCACAGCCAATGCAGTGCGCAAGGCGGCTAAGGCATGTCGCGAGTGCGAGTAACTTGTGAGTCAGTACAAGTTGATCCGTGGGAATACTTGTGAGTATGGTGACTCACAGATCCAGATCACCTGTGGCCACAAGTCCTTGCAGGTCCAGGTTTGAAATTTTGAACAACAAGTACTTGTGGCAAGTACTTGCCATAACCTGTAGCCATATGTTGGGTGCAATTCCTTGCTCCCCACTCACTTCCATGTGAAAAATTTCCACCTAATCTCACATGTACATATATCTGTAGCTGCCTGGGCCACCCTGTGATAGACAATGGCATGGGTACACCTGCGGGTATCCAGAAGGTGTCCCCTACCCGCACCCATATGGGTTGTAACCTGCCCACCCACAGGTTTAAAATTGGTGGGTTGGTGCGGGTTTTTGATTATACCCTTGTGGGTGACCTTATTCCGCACCAAATCAGGACTTTGAGGGGTCTATTGAACACTCCTAAAGGCCCTTATGAATTTCCAAAAGACCCAACAGGGCTACCTATCCCCTTTCTTAAGTTATAGGGTGCGTGCTCCAGGGGGGAGGAGGAGAAGGTCATGTCATGGAGTCAATTCTGCATCGGAATATATGATTGTGGGACGCAATTGACACTGGTTTATGAGCTGAATCCGATGCGCATAGCGCGAGAGACATCGGTGTCCTCGATCCCCAGGTACACGCAATCTGGCAGACTATCACTTTGTATCTCAGGATAGGAGACACTGATGCCTCTTGCGCCATGCGCATTGGATTCAGCTCATGAAATAGTGTTAGATGCGTCCCACAATCATATATTCCGGTGCAGGATTGACTCCATGACATGACCTTCTCCTCCTCCCCCCTGGAGCGTGCACTCTATAACTTAAGAATGGGGATAGGTAGCCTTGTCGGGTCTTTTGGACATTCATAAGGGCCTTTAGGAGTGTCCGATAGACCCCTCAAAGTCCCGATTTGGTGCGGAACTGATGGTTATTTATGTGATAACTTGTTAGGGGCGGGTTTTTCAAGGGTATGTGGGTTTCCAAAAGCCAATAAGTAACCTGTGAGTAACTTGCAAGTACCTTCAAGTATTTAGGAACTCATAAGTACTTGGATACTCACAAGTAAATGACCTGTGGATCCAGATCTCACAAGTATAAAACTTGTGCAGATCCAGGTATCAGTTTTTCACATGCAAGTACTTGTGACTGCAGATCCAGGTTACTTGCAGGTTAACTCGTGACATGCCCTAAAGGCGGCTAAACGAATTCATATAACCGAAACGGATTCCGCACCCACCACACCCTCCAGTCGTGAACCGTCTTGCTCGCCGGTGGACTCCTCCCGTGCATCCTCTGTCACTACCTCATCCCGCCCAGCATCCATTGCTGACAACGCCAACGACGACAATGATGGTGAAGGTGAAGTTGAGACGGATGAGGCCGAGCTTAGTACATTATGCACCCTATTTCACTTGCATCAACTAATTCATGTAGAACACTTGCAAATGGCCTGGCGATCTCCCGTTTATGCATTCTTCAAGCGCGATGTCAAGATCGGCTTCGACATTGAACGCAAGTATCATTTCTTCACATGCGCTGCTCGGAAATGCAAGGGCCATGGTGGTGTTCGCCGTTATCAAGATTCAAAGGATCGCGCTGCCACCTCGAACCTCAAGACACACACACTAAGATGCTTTGGCGCAGCTGCTATTGATGCGGCATTCAAAAAAACAAAATCATCTACTCAAAATAGCTCGGTGTTTGCTGCCTTTGCTCGGCAGGGCGAGCGTCCAGTAACCGTAACCTATCGTGCCCACAATGTTGATGAAACAAGGTGCGTTTACTTCTATTTCTAACGAATCTACTGGTCTCACTGTGCCTGGTAGGGCTCACATTGTTCGGTGGTGTGCGGAGAGCAACTGCCCGCCCAAAATTGTGGGTGATCGTGAGTTTGCGATCCTCATGAAGGCCGGGTGGCCGACCACCACGCTCCCCAGTGCTAAGACGGTCATGCGGGACGTAAAACTATCATTTGATGCCTGTCGCAAACGACTTGACGCTATCCTCAAGGTAAGCTAGTCTTTGGCTAATGCTATTTGCCATATTCACCCACTGCCTCAGAATCATCCTGGGCAGGCACTGAGCAGAATTTTGTCGGTGAAGTTCACTTGATGTCTCACCTCAATGCAAGCAAAAGCTTTTCAATTTTCAATCAATTTTGCTGCATTTTGAGTTAATTTCATGTGTTGGAGTGAACTGGATTCACATAAACGCTGTCATCCATGTCTCACTCTGTTTTGAATGAAGTTCATGTTAGGGTGCCAAGGTTTCCAGTGATATTAACTCCCATTAAAGAAATGTTCACTCCATTGAGGTGATTTCACAAATGAATCTCAATATGAAAAGAAATGAATTGTTCTTATATTACATGGAAAGTAGGTAAAAGACAACATTGAGAACTAATATTGTAACAACGCAGGAGCTCCTCCTGGTGGTGGATGCGACACACGAGCGGGCCACAAGGGCGAGCCCAAACGCGGTCTCGCGCTTCGGCTCAGTATCAAGGGCAGGCGGGGAGAGGAGCTTTGATGCACCGAGAGCTGGGCGCAGATTGTGGAATATCCAAGTTCGTGGAGTTCGTGGGTGCCTGCTAGGGCACAGACGGCGCGCGCAATGGGCTGTGGGTGTCAGGGATCGCCAGGTACGGGGGCTCGGCGAGGGCGCAGCCTTGGGAATGTGTGCTTGGGGTGCAGGGTCTGCCAGTGGTGGGATTGGGTATGAGAGCGTACGTGGCGAGGATGTAGTTCTGGTGGAAGTGGGCCACGGCTCTGCACTGGATCACAAGCTGCGTGAGTGCGGGCAATTCTGCGAGGGCAACTTACTATGTTGGGCCCTCAAGGCCCTGTCCTGCTATTCTGATGCACGAGCTGTGCCCTCCTGCTCGCCTGAGTCCCATCGCGCCTCGCGGGAGTGTGAGCACATGCCAACCGACAATGTTGAATATACGCACGTCGCCTGGGTGACAATTTCCCGCAGAATTTCTGGGCGTGCTGGGGACGTAGCTAAGCTAGCGGGTTGAGAAGGAGGAAGGAGGGGGAGGGTCACACACCTGCATGCAATGACTCACCAAACTCGTGTCATAGTATTAGAGCATCGCTTGGGGGAAGAAAAGCTGGCTACTTACACCAATTCAAATCCTTGCAGCGTTTGTGGGCAATACAGGCTGAGACGGCAGATATCGATGAGCCATTCTTGATGCGAAGGGCGGGCAGGCTTGGTAGTGCGATGTTGTGATTTTGTGATTCCGTGATCGCTTATTGGGGACGCAATTTCGGCCGAGTGGTGAACCTTCGGAGGGCGAGACTCGTCGACGCCAGGTGGTGGTGGTTGTAAGCAACATGTGGAACTTGGCAGAAATTGTCGGCAGGGGCTTCACAAAGCGATGACGTCATGGAGTCATGTGATTACTCCGCTCGCTCATTGAGCAAGTTGAATGTTCAACGTTCAACCATGGCTGCAATTGTTATCCTCCCACATCACTGCCCCACACCTAAATATGACGATTGGTCTGCAATAAAGCCCCCGCCGCCGTCGCTAGTTGCTCCGGATCAAGTCCTGCATCTAGCCCGAAGCGCTGAGCGCTGAGCTCCCGCCTCAGGCTCAACCGAGGGGGCATGATGAGCCGTGGAGATCTGATGAGGTGCGGCCAACTGCCCCTGACCAACCTGACCTGCATCCGCACAGCCCGTGGTCTCCCCCAGGCCCATCAAAGACACGACCGCATGTCCGTTTGAATGTACACACGCACCGCGCCCCCCGACCTCTGTGGTACCTGGTAGGGGCTACGCTTTGCGCAAAACACGATTCAGCAATCACGCTGCCAATTTGGAGGTCGCATATCCGCCTATTCACTCGGCACCCACCTCCTCTCTGTCATGACTCGCTCTTTTCCTTTCTTTCCTCTAAGTCTTTTCCATCTTATCTTATCAGAGTTTATCATATCTTATCAGGGGTTTATCTTATCTTTCTCAAATCCTTATCGCAGACCATCACGTGATCGCTTATGTAAGCCAAACCGCGGTTTTGCATCATGTATCACGCATGCATTAGGATATTACTTTACATTGTTTTCTTTACCTTTTATTGCCAAATACTCTAGAAGTAAGGCATGTCACGAGTGCAAGTAACTCGTGAGTCACTACAGGTTGATCCGTGGGAAAACCCGCGAGTATGGCAACCCGCGGATCCGGATCACTTGTGGCTGCGGGTTGCCGCGAGTCTGAGTTTCAATTTTTCAACAACAGGTACTCGCGGCAAGTACTTGCCGTGACCCGTGGTCGGCTGGCCGGTGTTGTGTATCATCTCCGTCACATCTACAACCCATCTCGCTGCTCCCTATCTATGTCTACACACCAGACGGATGGCCACATTGCGTGGATTTTCAGCAAGTTCTAGGGATGGGTTGGGACTTAGGTATGTAAGTCAAAGTTTTTTTCATCAATAACGACACGGCGTGGGTGGCACCTGGGCGAACTGGTGATGGACAACGACTCACGGCCCCGCCTCCACATCACTGTCATCGCAACACGCCACCGCCAGCCATAGCCCTTCAGTTGGAGCTCGCATTCACGCTGCCACCCTCCACACTCAATCGCCGACGCCACCGTTATTGCATCCCCTCAGTATGTCAAAAATACAGAGGGGATGTCTGATGGTCCACCACCCGCTCTCGCAAATGAGCCTATCACGGATTTCATACCACTACTACCTGTCCAATCACCACCATCGCTCGTTATGTCCTCACCACCGCTTCCCGTCCCCGCCGCTCTCTTGCATTCGCATCCCTTCTTCAACCGCCGCTCCATATCGTTCCGCCATGTTCTCATTGCGCTGCACCACCGCTGCGCCACTCTCATTCTGCTGCACTACCGCCCCGCCACTGCCACGTCATCGTCGCCACCATACGTTTTCGCCATATGTCATTGCCACCACGCCGCGTCCCCATCGCCAACCGCTTCCACCCATCACAATCGAGAGAGCCAAAGCTGAATCACGTTCGCCACCATCGACATTGGCAAACGGGGGACGAGCAGCTCACACCGCCGCCACTCGCATCAAGCCTCGCCCTGCAACCCTATGTCCCCCTCTCTTGCAAATGAGACCTCAGGGGCGACTTGTTGAGTTGTTTGATGGAACTGTAACCGTAGCGCGGGACCATGGACCACAGGTATACATTTACGGACTCACTCCCACACAGCCATCACGAGTTTGCCCCCCAGCCACTCATCCAGTTCTCCCATCCATACATTTCGACCGCCCGGGTCCTTCACCCGGGTCCACCCCCTCCTGACTGCAACGGTAACACCGCCGCTCGCCATCCTGCTAGTAAATCAATGTCGCCATTATCCCGTCCGTCGTCCCCACCCCCAACTGGTCTACTTGGCTTTATTGCCACCACGCCGCCTTATCCTCTCGCAAACGAGAGCAAATGGGTGGGGACTCAATGCCAGTGAGGTATGTACTATATTTACCCTCTTTCGTTGGTTGGAGCGGCTTGGGCCCAGCTCGCGTGCCCCCTCCACCCTCGCGACTGCGTTCGCCACGTCAATTGACGTGCGCAATGATGTCGTGAGGCTAAATGGGCGGACGCGGACTGTGGTTTCCGCATGGGGTACACACGAATGGACGCGCTGAGGGACTGGCGCGTGCGTGGATCATCGCGTGCATGCGTCATCGGACTGGCGCGCCCTCCAAACTGGTGAGTAACCTGCAAGTAACCTGTAACATCAGGGAATCTGGGTCTGTGATATTTTCAAATATTTTCTGAGATTATACAACTTTGGCTGATATGTTGACAATTTGTCAAAATGTTGACAAATTGTCAGGAATGCGACATCCCCTTGATATTTTATGAAATGTTACACAATGTTCCGAACATGTTACCCCATATTGCAAAATTATGAATCAGATTCTCCAATATCCCTCCAACATTTTTGCAATTTAATAAATTATTTCACAAAATGTCATAAGAAGATAGAGTATATTGCCAGATCCCAGTCAATTTTCACATCTAAGCCCACACGAAGAAGAGCTAATCCAG
This sequence comes from Infundibulicybe gibba, assembly GCA_015501065.1. Taxonomy (NCBI): domain Eukaryota; kingdom Fungi; phylum Basidiomycota; class Agaricomycetes; order Agaricales; family Omphalinaceae; genus Infundibulicybe; species Infundibulicybe gibba. The sequence continues at coordinate 20,545 of JADNYI010000247.1, forward strand.
AATTATATTGAATTAGTTACAAAAATTGTGATTACTGTGAGGATGCTACAGCCTAAGGGTACAAGGTACTACGAGAGGGAGAGGCAGCGTTACAATGGGAGGCAAATATTATAAGGTGTCAGGGCGCAACGATACTGGGGGCAGCGGGAGGTGGCAAGGTACAGGAAGGGAGCTCACACCCCGAGCGTCGCCGCAGCCAGGGTAGTCAGCGCACACTCACAGTGCGTGGGGCACGCGTCAATTGGTGTTCAATGCAGGAAGGGTGTTCGCGCCCTTCCCGAGCGTCGCCGCGGCCTGGGGTAGTCAACACATGCTCACAGTGCGGGGGGGGGGGCGCGTTAATTTGCATTCGATAGCCAAAAAATTCATGGGGGTTTTGATTATTGATGAATAGTGTGGAATATGAAGTGCGGCAGGGTCAATACGGCGGAGAAAGGGGGCTGCGTCTTTCAGTTTCTTCAACAAGCGCGTCGTGGACAGGCAAAAACGAAATTGGGCAGCGCTGAGGGTGGATGGGCTAGCTGTTGAGGGCGGTGCATGCGTTGAGGGGAGTGGCAGATGCTGGGGACAGAGCAGCGGACTTCAGAGGGCAGCCAGACATGCAAAATTAGCAGTCCGTAGCAGCACACAAAGGAAGGGCGCGCTTACATGCGATAGGGTGGTCTAGTCGGCGTCAGAAAACAATAGGGGCCCGCTTAGCTGGCGGGGGCTTATCCTCATCGTCCTCCTGTGTGAGAAAATCGGTTGGAGATGTGTGTGATGTTGAGGGATTGGACTCCATGGAAGAATCAGCAAGGTGGCCGGGTGATGTTGTAGGGGGGCGAACCTTGGCATTATTCCGAGACTTTTTCTCTGGAGGTGGAGGGGTACTGCTAGGAGGGTGGGTAGGGATCGAGTCTGGGGGTGAACTTAGCCCGGATGAAGATCCAAAAAGAATGCATACTCGGATTGAGCGGAGCGCCAAGTGGATGATACGGCGAGCGGGTGCATAGGCGGACAGGGAAAGAAAGGGAGCGTGGAGAGCGGTGGTGGGGCGACAGTGGAGGGCAGGAAACGGTTCCGGCGGTCAATGCCCGTTTTTCGTTGTGGTTGAACTTCAACGTTTCAACATGAGCATATCCCGTCACATGGTCACAACTACATTTTTTTTTCTAAGTCGACGTTGAACTGATGCAACGCCAGCGCCTCGCTGCATCCGCGGGTGTCCCCTGCTCTTGCCTGGCCCGGACCGCAAACCACACACCCGCCCGCACCGCCCAACTCTCGGCACACATCGGGGGACAGTATGCTGCCTATCCGGCCCATCTCCGCATGCACAACGCACACTGTCCACGTCCATCCGGCTCCGACCTTCTCATAAATCAGAGATCCGAGGGGTAATGACGCCTCACCTATCATCAGTCACCCCTCTCTGTTGACTATCTGTTTACTTGCACAAGCCGTCGCCCTTGCCACCGGCGTCCACGCACAGCATGCCCACCTACACCACTTCCTTGCCATCCCGCACCACATCGCTCCGAGTCCTGTATCTCATATATACTCTTTATAATACAAAGCTAATACAAAGCTCAACGCGCCCACGGCCTGTGCCCATACGCCACCCATTTGGCCCGCCTTCGTGCACCTGCACGTCCGTGCGCCGCCCGTCCTGCCTCCTACCTGCATGCCCGCCAGGCCCGCAACTAGGTGTCGGTAGGGGCATCTGGGAGCACCATATGATAGGCCACATGGTATCTCGCGATCACGTCTCATTCCTGTTACCTCACCCCCTCGTTCGCAAGATCCGGAAGTGGGACGGGCGGCATGTACGTGACACGCCCTCCACCACCCTCGCTGCGTTTTTCACCGCGTCACTTGGTGCGCAATGACATCGCGAGGCAAATCAGAGAGCGTGGGCCGCGACATTTGCAGCTACCAGCAGAATGGCTGGTGTCCGTGTGACACGCCCCCCGCCACCCCCGCTGCGTTTTCGCTGCGTTATTTGACGCGCGCGATGACGTTGCGAGGCAGATCAGGGAGCGCGGGCTGCGAACACTTCACAGCTACCAGCGATGGCTGGTGTCTGGGTGGCATGCCCTCTGCCACCCTCCCTTCGTTTTTCGCCGCATCGTTTGATGCGCGCAATGACGTTGCGCTTGTCATTGTCTCAATATCTCGATTGTATTTATGTACAGAAATGCACAATCTTGCCTTCAAATAGTTACCCTGGTGCTCATCGTACCTATGTTAAACAATATTATATCAGATTACAATGCATGTGGGGTACCCTAGAAATCTCATACAATTGTGCAACATGGTGCAATATTTTGTAAGATCCCTAAGGGTACCTTATATATGTTACACAGTATTATATCAAATTATAATATATCTATGGTACCCATGCAATTTACAATATGGTGTGGTATTCTATAAAATCTCAATGGTAACCCTACCTATGTTATGATTTGGTGTGACATATCATACAATATTGCAGGGTTTTAGACTATGTTGTGATAATGCAACATGGTATTGAAATTTTCTAACATGTTGACAATTTGGTCATATGTTAGACAATATTACAAAATCTCACAGATGCAGTTTTCCTGATGAAGTACCCACAGGTATTTAACACTCATGAGTACTCGGATACTCATGAGTAAAATACCTGCGGATCTGGATCTCACGAGTACAAAACTCGTGCGGATCCAGGTATCAGTTTTTCGTATGCAGGTACTTGTGACCACGAGTCCAGGTTACTCACGGGTGCACTCGTGACATGCCTTATCTAGAAGTACTTAAGGCTTTTCACTTGTATTATATACGCTAATTCGATTCTCTTTGGTTTCCGTCTAATAAACGGTGTGCTGAGGCTCAGTCGTATTCACATCTTCTTTTCTTTCTTTCCATTCATTCTACTTGAGAGACTGCCGCATCCTTTTGGGTGTATTAGGCGTGTCCTTACACTCTCTCGCAAACGATGATAAGCAAGCTTATCGTTTAGGGGTTCGCATCTCACATCTCTACTGATATTAGGTGCATTCGTCGCACTCTTACAGTACTGATCGCACCCATTCCGCTCCGAACGCGTCGAGATCGCGCTTCGATTCCGGTTCTGGCCGTATCTTCCGCATGTCTCTCGCATAGTTCCTCATCGGTCCGCAGCTACATTACATAGTATTACCTACATTCTACTATACCTCATGGCCGTTTAGCTCCGATATATAGAGACCTCAGTAGACACCTAGAATAACAAGCTTTTGGCTCGCATCTCAGCCGCGCATTGGCGCATCCTCTCTCTTCTATAGGGCTGTGCCCTTGCATTGAAGTCATGACTCTTGGGCTAGGCATCTCTTGCTAAACAGACACCCACTCGCAAACTGCGAAACACACAGGTTAGGTTTGGTTTTGCCACCTGGCCGCAGTGTCACATCAACGAGAGTGTTGGAGTGCCAGCCGCCTCAACCGGAGACGGGGGAGCATGCAAGGTACCTGCATACTCACACCCCCTGCGTCCCTTTCTTGTAAACGAGACTGCTCTCCCTCTACCCTCGCGGCGCTGTTCGCCATGTCAATCGACACGTGCAATGATGTCGCAAGGCTAAACGGTGATATGCTGCGAGGCTTGTGGCCAAAACCAACCACAAAACCAACACATAACACAAGTACCTAGATAAGGTCTTGTGGATGCGAGTGTTGTCCGAAATCAGAGAGACTTCCTAGCCCAACTGTGGCGAGATCAACGCAAGGGCTCTGCCCTAAAGGATCATGCCAAGTGCGAACTGAAAGGTGAAGACTTTTCTTGTTGATCATGGTAGCTACCGAGCTCTCTAAATATCGGAGCTAAACAGCCATGAGGTACAGTAAATAGGTAAGTAAACTATGTAATGGAATGCGATCGGAGTGGGGAGTGATGCGATAAGGATGCGAAGACTACCACTAGAATCGGAATTGAGACGCGATCTCGACGCGTTCGGAGCGGAATAGGTGCGATCAGTACTGTACGAATGCGATATGTGCGCCTAAAGCGCCCAATATCAGTATGAGATGTGAGCTGCGAACCCATAAGCGCGCAGCGTGCTTATCAACGGGGGAGTATGGACTACGAATATCTGTGTGGGTTGCGGGAGCCTCCTGCCTCGTGCGCCCCTGCTCCCTCTCCGCCCTCGCAATCATTGAGGAATGGCGGCGCGAATCCACGATTGACATCGCCGAAGTGTTGCGTCTTGCAAACCTCCATCCTGGGGATGCGCCCGGTGCATTGACCCCTCGAATAGATTTCTTATTTCCACTCCTCCATCAAAAATAAAGGGTTTCTTAGTGACCAGTATTCACATCATACTCACTTGTTGGTTTCACACGATTTTTCAATTAAAAATGAATGATTTTGGTTAGTGAATCATATTCACCTGTAGCAGTCATGGGCCAAAGTAAAATTCACTCAAAAATTGATATGTTTCACAGCCTGAGTGACTTCTGGTTTCATTATGAAACCAAGTGAAATGCATATTTCACTCAGAGTCAAATGAATTCCACTGACAGAATTTTTGTCAGTGAGGTCCACTTCGCGGCGGATGTGTGGTCCTCTACAAATCATCGCGCATTCGTCGCATGGACCATTCACCTCCATCACGAAGGAAACATTCTCACTTTTGCTTTGGATCTTGTTGAGGTGCCGGAAGTGCGTGTTTGATTTCCTTTCTACCATTCATACATGAATTCGGATCTTGTAGTCTCACACTGGTGAGGTGCTCGCGCGCGCTTTTCAAAAGATGTTAGAAGCTCATGGGTTGGAGAATAAGGTGAGCTAACCCCTCGATAGGTATTCCATTGTCTAACCTAAATATTAGATCCTTGCTTTCAACGGCGACAATGCAACCTCCAACGACATGCAAACCTGCAAGCTCGCTGTGCTCCCGAATTCGTTTGAGGAGGTTAACCGTGTCCGCTGCTTTAACCACACCCTGCAGCTGTCTGCAAAGGCGCTACTGAAGCCATTTACTACAAAGCGTGATGAGGAATCCATGGTCACCATTGAGGACGATGACAACAGTGATGGAGAGAGTGACGACCAGGCTGAGGAAGCAGATGATGATAGCGAGGGCGATGATGATGAGGATGGCAAGGATGAGGAGGACCCACTTGAAGCCCTCGATGGGGAGGCGCGTGAACAGCTACTAGAGGACACGGCCACGGTTCGTACCACTCTCAATAAGGTGCGTTGAACCCCATCCCGCATTGTCGTCAGTGAAAATAAGCTCTCCCTTAGCTGCGCAAGCTATCTTTCGCAATCATTGACTCGACAACAATCGCTCTTCCAGCATGGCGTGCAGCTTGCACTGCCCATCAACTCCCAATCCGCCTTCTCATGTGCAACGTCAGCACTCGGTGGAATTCTACCTATGATATGGCGAAAATGGCCCTAGAATACTGCGTCGCTATCGACAGCATCACTGCCGACAAGACTCTCAAGCTTCGTGACTACGAACTCAATGACAATGATTGGGGGACTATTGATGATCTAACATATGTATTGAAGGTGCGTCTACCCATTCTGCATGCTGCCCGCACTCATGTTCGTTTCATCATAGACTTACAAGGACGCGACCCTTTTTTTTCGCAGAGTACCGTCTCAACAATTGCTCACGTCATCCCTACAATGGACCGCATCGATTCTCTTCTGACTAATCCAAAGAGGAGATTATCACCATCCGTTGAGTGTGCTCTCGAATTTGCACGTAGCTCAATCAACAAATACTACTCGAAAACTGATGCATCGGATATCTACCGTATTGCTATGGGTATGTTACTTTATGGTATATTCTGATAATTACATGCTAACCCACCGAAGTCCTCCACCCGCAGCTCAAACTAAAATATTTCCAACAACATAAATGGTCGAAAGAGTGGATTAGCACTGCGGAGGAGATTGTCAGGGATGTATTTGCAAAATACAATGTGCACGATGATTCCCCGGCTGTCGCAGTGAGTATATCTCCCTAGTGTATCTTCAATTAACTTAAGGAATAATTAGACTTCAACCTCGGGGGACCCAGATGATTTTGCTGACTACTTGGACATCCCGATGGAGGGGATTGAAGAGTGCAATGAACTTAATGAATATCTAGCTCAGCCAATTGAAAAGGTATGCAACCCCATTGCCTGGTGGTGGGATCATCGCGCTGCATATCCGAGGCTCTCCAAGATGGCCCTTGACTATCTCAGTATACCCGGTATGATCTAAATCCAATGTTTTTAGATATCAGCTAATGACTACCCTATAGCAACATCCACATCTGTTGAGTGGCTCTTCTTGCAAGGACGACAGCTGCTGCCCTTCACCCGCAACCGCCTTTCCGCAGCATCATCCCGGGCCCTTATATGCCTGGGTGATTGGGGTAGAAATGATCTTATTAATATGTCTGACATTGTAGATGTGATTCATGATTCGCGAGTAGGCCACAATCCTTCGCACAAACGCCCAAGGAGTGAAAGTATCTCCTCTACTAGTAGTTTATAAATTAGTATATTATATCTCCCGAAACCGTAGGTCCAACCTGCGGTTTCGGTTCATGGTTTATATAAAAACCGCGGTGTGTCTATACCGCGGTAATTTTCACAACACCTTGGTTATTACCTGTACCCTTGGGTACGGGTTAATGGCAGGTATGGTCTTTGCAGGTACGGGTATGGTGTGTAAATTTTTACCCACAGGTATACCCGTGTCCTTCCTTAGTCCTCTCTGCGCTCACCACCAGAGTCTCTCTGCTTGCCTGTGCTCACCACTTGGGTTCTTTGCGCCCATTGGCAGAACCCCCCCTGCGCTTATTGTCAGGGTCTCTTGTGCTCGCCATCAGGGCCTCCCCGTGCTCACCACTAGGGTCTTTCGCGCTCATTGACAGGGTCCCCTGTGCTCACCATCAGGCTCTCTCGTGCTCGCTGTTAGGGCCTCCCCCGCGCCTGCCACCAGTGTCTCTCATGCTTATTGACAGGGTCTCCCCCACGCTTCCTGGCGTGGTTCTTGCACTCACTACTAGGGTCTTGCTTGCACCGTTGGCGGGGTCCCCACTGCGACTTCCCACACTCATCATACAATACAGGCCTACCCCATATGCTCAATAAAGATAGACTTACCACAGATACTAGCCCGATCTCTTCATGATGTCTACCACTCAATGATATCATATTCATGGGGACTCGAAAGACAGGCAAATATCTGACTCAGTTCATCTACTCCTCGGAGGTATCTTCAACTTCAGGAACATTGGGGGCACTTTTTACACAAGAGCACTTTCGACGGCCTCCCCGGGTCCCCTCGCTGTTGTTAGTGTTAAGGCGGATAGCCTTTACCAAGGTTCAAGCGTCGAGTATCGTCGAAGACGTCAAGTCAGAGTCTTGGGTCAATACCAACAAGACTATAGTCACTCCAAGTCAGGCTTTGACTTGGGTATCGATGGTTCAGTGATCAAGGTTCAGAGGTAAAGGGTGTAGTATTGCCTAGGTCAAGATAGAGAATAATGACAATGTATCTAGGGTTTATATACTAGGGACCTTGGGGCGCGAGAACATAGTACAATGGGAAGTAAAGACAATGTAAGGTAAAAGAGCTGTTGAAGCTCAGTCAGCTATGACATCATGGATGAGTCAAGTATCTAAGAATAGAGGCATGTGTTGGACATGCGATAGAACAATGAAGAATCGGAGAACAATGTAAGTATGGTCAAACAAAGGGGATCGGTCAATCAAGAGAAAAAGATAGGGGTGGGAACCGTTGTAACAGTTAGGGCTTTCTGGTTCATCATCATCTCCCCTCCAACGGTTCCCTGCTTCATTGGAGCTGTCAGCTTCATCGTCATCCACTCTTTTCCGCTTTCTGGACCCCCGCTTTGTTCCCGCATCCTTGCGCACCTTTTGCGGTCGAATCTCAGCATCACCATTTTTCACCTTCTCATTATATTCTTTCTTGCACTGCTCGTGTTCTGCTACTGTAAGTTTGTAGAATTTGCATGTCCCGTTTTGAAGTGCGTTGTGCAGCTGCTGAAGTGGTGGGAGGCTCGTACTAAGCTGGCTTGGATTTGCGAAGGTGGGATGGGCCCAACCCTCGAGATCGATGCCATACCAAATGACAATGTCTTGGGTAAAACTTACATAGCTCATGGTCGCGTTTTGATTACCGGTGATGGAGACTGAATGCGAAGAATGGGAATATTAGTGTACCATCGCTATAGATGGATGTTGAAAAACGACATACCAAGGTTCTCACGCATTTTATCTGCTATCCGACCCTTTAGGTAGTCGGCCTTCTTTTTTGATGAGCTGAGGAGACCTGGGGGAGGGTTAGCTTAGAAGAGTAAGATATTGCATCGCAATAGTCATACCAGTAATATTTGAACCTGCCAGAGCGAAGGCCTCAAGCCTCGCGCCGACTTGTGTACTGTCCCAGTGGCCTCGCATAGCAATTGGCATATAATTTGCGAGTTCAGGCGATGAGAAAAACCATTGGGGATCAGCATGGAAACTTGTAGAACTCCGAACGATGCAAAAAAACACGCTGACACGACTTTTGAGTCCCTTGAGCTTTGACTAATTTAAGGACCACCACCAGCAATAATAATTTAAAATGAACTCACCAGTAATTCCATGTTCCGCGCAATGTTGAGCATGTCATTCGCCTGGCTATGCGCATTCACACGGATCGTCCGCCAGGGCAACATATCTGCCAAGCTCGTATATCGGTCGACAATCTTCTTCTTTTCCGCAACTGTGAGCGCATTGTATTCACCCCACTCTTGATGTTCGAATCTCTCGTAGGGTTAGTGCCTCGCCAATAATGGTATCTGTGTAATTAATTAATTTGAGCCATCCAAACTCAATGTCAGTGAGCTGATAAATTTACTTACCAGCATTCAACTCCTTAGCCTTCAAGCTGGTCCACACATTCCAGCTGTTGACAGTGTTCCGTTTCATAAGCATTCTTGCACCTCTGTGGAAAAAAAGATCCAAGAAGTAGTGTTCCGAGGTCCGGTCCGGTCCGGTTATTTGACCCGAATATGGAAAGACCGGGACCCTGACCGGTTAAGGGAAAGCCAAATCCGGAAGAGACCTAGACCGGACTGGCTTAGACCGGTCAGGGGCGGTTTTGTCGGGTCCTGAAAGCAGTCCTGACCGGTTCAGGACCGGGACCCTGTAAAAACGGATCCGAGATCGGTCCCGAGCCGGCTCAGGGTCTTTTTTGCCAAAGAAACAAGTCTGGGCTTGCTCCAGGGTGAGTTCCCCACCAAATCGGATGATTGTAGGGTCGATCGGATGCCCCTACAGTCCCTTATCAATGTCCAAAAGAGACGACAGGGCTCGCTGTCCCCGATCCGGACTTATAGGGTGCGCGCTTCCGGGGGAGGAGGAGAAGGTGTTGTCCTGGGCTTAATACTTGACCGGAATGCATGGATCTGGGAAGGATCTAACACTATTTTAAGAGCTGAACACGATGCGCACAACGCGGGGGGGATCGGTGTCCCCGATCTAGAGACATGGAGTGAAAACCCGCAGAAATGCGCATATACCTGCGCATACCTGCGCCTCCTGGCTACCATAGGCGGACCCTGTGCGCCCTAGACCCCCCTGACTACCCCTCATCAGGGATGGACCGCGGGTCCGGTTTAGGACCGGTCTAGACTGGTTTTGCCTGGTTAAAGCGGATTTGAGATCCTGGAAAGACCTGGACCGGACCCTGCCAAGACCAGGGTAGACCGAGACCGGTGGTCCGGTCTTATGCGGTCTGGTCCGGTCCGGTTCCGGTCTAAAATCCGGTTACATTAACCAGACCTGCCAACACTACCAAGAAGTGCCTCCTTTTCTTTTCAAATCGCTCTGCAAGTTCATCAGCTTTAGCGATCGTGGCTGCAAACCAGGCCAACACTGCCTGGTCGATTTTCTCTTTTTCAATCTTCCTAGCAGCAGAATTTACTGCGCGTTGGTGTGTGGTCATGGGGGGTCATTTTGAGCAGCGGCGGGGTGGACAAACACTCGCTCCCTTGACTGTGGGTTGCACGCAAGATTTTTTATGTGGCATGAGTGGGGGAAAATGGTTTGAACCGTATTGGATGTAGAGACGTACCATGGTTGCAATTTAAATATGACTTAGGGAGAGGGGTCTTTCTTTCAAGCACCGGATCATCTAACATTGAATTGAACATTTGGAACTAGCGGTTCTACCTCCTGGAAACATAGGGTCTGTCTTAAAGGATATTAGTACCACCACCCAACCAAAAGGAGTTCAAACACACTCACCTACTATTCTACATTGATGTTGCTAACCATTGATTCGTGGAGCCCCGACACCACAAATTCATCGCCGCTGAAATATTCAAGGAGCTTACTAAACCAGCTCTCCTGAATGACCTCCTCGAAAAGGTATAGGAGGAAAGCATGGCAACAATCACCTAAGTCATACTTGGTAATGAATGCTGCTGATTGGGGACCGAAGCTACGGAGCGGCACCCCTTGGTGTGAAGGGGAAGGGGGTGGTTTGGGAGCCAATTTTCTCCTGAAACATTGGATGTGAGGGATTTCCATCTTTGGAACGATGGAAGCAATTCGACCGGACTTGGACGGGGAAGGTGTGAATGCTTCCGGTGACATTTTCGTGGGTGAGGGGAATGCCAAGTGAAGCTGAGAATATTGTGGTAGTGAGGAAACATTCTTACACCTGCTAGTGGTGTCGTCAGCGCCAAACCTCAAGTTGCTCATAGAGAGCTCAGCTATCTTCAATTGGAGGTGATCCACTTCACGAGTAAGCTCATGCAAGCACATTTCTGAATCTTCAAGGGCTTGCTGGAGATCTACCAATTTCTGCTCACAATTCATATGTACACAAGAGTCCGAGTCCGTCGATAAATATCCATGGGGCTGTCCCAAATAAACGTAAGACAAGGCGCCCCGGGCAGTAGGCAGGGGCATCAATGGGGCACTAGGGTTTGCCCTTCGAGTGGGCTCACTCGAGTAGTTGAAGCTCCAGTTGAAGCCCGGAGTGACTTTTGTGGCAGAATGCCAACACGTGACCGTTTTGGTGCCGATACTTTCCAGAAATAGCTGGACAATGTGGGCAATTGTGGAGTGACACTCAGGATTCTCAGTGGTGATAGCCTGGGGGAGGTAGACATGTGCCTTGAGGTGTTCAGGAATGTATCGTGTTCCAGATGCTGATGTACCGTCTACTTGAACGACCAATGTACTCCCTGTGAAGGAACGGTCACTGAGAGTCGCCTATAGATCCAAATGAGCCGCTGATACATAGGAAATTATAGAATACACACAAGATCGAACAAAAGCTCGCGAGTAGAGCTCCGCAGCTCATTCCTCTGCCCCAAGGTGCTGCCATTGCCGTTGTGCAGATAATCCAGGTAAAAATGGTCAGATGGGACTTGGTGCCTCCCATCTTTGTGACAACCGCTCGCAAACCACGCTATATCACTTGCAAAGAAGCGATCCTGATGTTGGAGATATATACCACGGGCATGCTCCAGGGTTCCGATGCGCTGTCGAAGCATGTAGAGGCCACTCGGGCCAAATTTGATATCGCTCCATGATGTGGAGGCTGCAGATTGCAACAGGGTATTGGGGTAGTTTCGGCAGGACATTTTTGATGACAGGCATGCCAGTGGTAGTTGTGGAAACAGTAAGATATTCTGTGGGAAGGGAAAGGGCCTCCGGCTGGTTAGGGACATTCAGGGAAGATATGGGGACATACCATCATTACGGGCACTGGACATGTTGAGCTGGGTAACCTGAGTTGTGGGTATGATACCTATCATGGCACTGTACATACTACTAGTACTAATTCTGGGTGGTAGTGGGTGCGGTCCTCGCAGCTTCTTAGACGGATGCTGGTGCCTTGAGAGGTGCTGAGGATGTGCCATCTAGATTGGATTCTGTAAACTATAGTACCTCAGTATCTGAAACACTTACTTGGAACCCGAATCAACTGATATTTCTGGGGTGATTGGTATTGGGATCATATCCTTGATAGAACATGTCTGTAGCCTTAGAAGTTAGCTACAACTCAATTAGAATGATTGTTCTTAGATCATGTGTAGCTTACATGCACTAAGTATGTGAATGATGCATAAACCTCGAAGGAGTCAGAACTCACACCCCAACAAACCATCCATCAACAACTCCAACTCACTCATCACAAGGGGAGTTACACTTGACTCGTAACTAGGGTGGAGCATAATCTCTCTTAGACAGACTCTGATATTTCATGTAGTCGTCTTTCTCAATATCATCACTTGTATTACTGTAAAAGCTGCAATCACTCAGAGGCTGCAGTAGCGGCTGAACTAAAGATTTATTATATAAAATGGGACTGCATGTGTAACAGATTGTGCTGTTATGAAGACTCGGTCTTACGGTGCAGTACTACATTTGACCAAGTGGTAACGTGGTACTACGGGTGTAAATTGAGCTTTTTGTTACATGTAATGGGTGACTTCTTATGAAGTCACTCCGGTGAAGGCGTAGGTAAATAAGTACAAATGTGTCCGTTACATATCCCCCTTTCAGATCGCTAATGGCAGTCTTTCAAGAGTTGATACATATATATGTAAAGGAATATTGAAGAAGAATAAGGGCGGGATCTGAAGATCCCGCCCCGCTGTGTTATGTGGAGTACCTTGTACTCTGTAGTATTTATTGTGCGTGATTCCTGTGCTTCGTGTTGGAGTACCTGGTACTCCATGTTGTGTATGTAGATGCATCTTGGTTGTCGTGGAGTACTTAGTACTCCGTTTTTTATTTTTATTTTTTATGTAGGGTTCATGACCCTTCACTGCTGGATGTCACAGCTGGTTCGTCCCCGGCGCTTGAGGACATTGCTTCGGAGCGGTTTAATTCCAATGGTTCAGCGCTAGGAGGATTCTCGTCTGTATCCTCTATCATTTTTTCGTCCTCAGTTGTACCTGGCACGACATTAGTCGTCCCTGGCGCGACATTAGTCGCATCTAGTACTCCTTCTGGATCGTGTGGGTTCTCGCCGACAGCTTGTTCGGCATGTCTTAACGCGTTGATTCGTTGCCACTCCGTGTCATATAGGTATTCAGCACTCTCGGCGCTGCGGCTTCGGAGGTAGATGGGGTGTACCTCCTCCCCAATAAATAACCATTCATTGCTCTCCAGGCATTTTATGTTTTTGTTTTTCACTTTGTCCCTTATCAGGTAACAAATTCATATTTTGTCTTCCTCGGTTGGGATATACCATCCATCCCAGGCCCGTATAGGTGGCGGCAGACCATGTTCTGCCAGACGACGAAGCTGTTCGTCATCTGCTTCGATATACGCTTCTTTGTTCAGTGCGTTCCAGATCTGATGATCTAGGTAGTATATGCCGAATGTATAGGCGTGGTCTATCCACGCTGGTGGTATCCGGTTTTCTATGAGTAGACGAATTATGTCGTCTTGTGTTATGTTTGTGGAGCATTGCTCCGTGGGAATCCATTTGAGCGTTACGCTGCTCGGTATTGTGTTTATTGGGGAGAACTTGTTCCCCGTCTCTTACTCACAAGTATTCCCATGGATCAACTTGTACTGACTCACAAGTTACTCGCACTCACGACATGCCTTATCGGGGTAGGGGTGGATGGTTTCCGGCTGACCCCATTGTTTGGGACCTTGGGTCCCAGTCCTCGTGGGACTGCTACTTTGTTATATGGGAGAGGTGGTTCTCTCCTCAGGGTGTTGTCTGATTGTGACAAGGTGATCCTTGTCATTGATGGTCCAGCAATTGGCTGCTGGTATTGTTGTGGTGGTTGAGACCTCGGTCTCATTTGTGGTAGGGGAATGATTTCCCTCCTTGGTGACACCTTGCAGCTCTTCTTTGCGCGGTGTGCATTGGTTTCGCCCATTGGTGGGGAGATCTGTCTTTTTGCAAGGGCCGTTGTTAGCTGGCCCTCAAGGTTTTTCTTGGAGCGAGTTCAATGTTCCCTTTCTGACTCCAATCTCTCTCTTTCTTGCTTCTCACTCGTCGTGATGTCAACGAGTTTTGATACCACATATTGGGCGGTGGGGTCCTTCAGGAACCCCGTGAAGCTTGAGTCGATTCCAAGCGACTCCAGTTGCGCTTGGATGAAATTGATTCCCTTGTCCTCATTCTCAGGTTCTTTGTCCTGAGCCTTTTGCTTATTCTTCATTTGAGGTCGAGCCTCATATTGTTCTTCACGCAAGCTGCGCGACTCAGTGCATGGGCCTTGTTGGATTTTGGCACGAGTTTCTCTCTTGTGCCGGCCGCGTGGTTGCATGTGTGGACCCCTTTGGAGTCCCGGTTAGTGTTGCCGCGGCTCGGCTAACCGGAACCAGTTCCAGTTAGCCAAGGAAAGCCACTATTTCAGCTCGGTTTAAGGAGCCAAGCCGCCAGGGTGTCCTTGGTTACAGCTAAGCCACGGCTTGCAACCAGCTCGAGCCAAGGAATGGTGCAATCCCACCAGAAATGTCCAAAACTGCGGCCATACTCCCCTACTAACCTTCACAAAACGTCGCACACGTCAACTGACGCAGCAGATGTATATGTGAAGGTTTTGACGGGGAGTGCCACCCTCAGCTCCTCCAAAAATGAACGAGGGGGCGGCAACGGCATGCAACTTATCTTTGAGGAGTAGTATAGTATGTACCATAAATTGTAACAGTGATGCAATAATATTAATGGGCAGGTGCCGTTTCAACTGCGGGAGGGTGCGGTAGGCTACCCCAGCTCCCGTCTGTGAGAGGGGGGTCGATGTCGGCATCCCACTCGTTCAACGGAGGGAGGGCGGAAGCATTGCATTGGTGATGAGGCTGCCCAATGTACTACAAATGGTCGTTTCCCAGTGCCAACCTCCCTGCATGAATATGTGAAAATGTCCAAGGATTCAAGAATAGATGACTTACTATAAACAGGAAAGCTTTTTGAAGTATGTGCATCGAGCTCTGCAATCAAGAATAAGCCAAACAACTTTAAGTTTCCGTAGGACACCCACCGAGCTGAGTTCGAGGATTTCGAATGGATTGTAGACTTTGTTGTCCAACTTCGCCCCTGCCGCCCGATAGCATAGCAGCGCAAAAATTGACCATCCCACGACCAGGAGAGTCAATCTGTTCAAGGGGTTCAGTGGGTGCTGTCTTCTACCAGAGAACACTCACTTTGTTGTCAATTTAGGATTCAATGGAGAGCCTCCCTCCCCCTTGTTGATGCGCGTGCACTGTTCAATGCATGGGGCACATCGACAGCCACTTGGTGGCCGTTTTTCTATTCCAAGTCATTACACTGACTCAGTTCGGAAGGAAGCAAGGCTTATGGAAAGATGTTATGGGCGAGAATGTGAGCGGTATAAGCACCAGTGCAAGAAACGTGATCAGAAAGTACGCGGCCTTAGTCTTGAAACCTAACACCGGGAAGAGATTGTTCAAGAATATGGCGTGAAAGGTTGGGCAATCATCATTAGCTAATCTAATCACAGTAATACATGCTATAAAGACTCACAAGCGAAAATATTTGTGCCGCCTGAGAATAGAATCAAGATCGCCCTACACTAGCGATACACTTGCTCGTCTATTCTTCGTGAGGTCCACAAGTGGCAGTGCTCAACGCTCGAAACCTCACCTCCCTCGATTGCGAGGGGGCAGCATTGGTGTCCTGTCCCACTCGAGGGAGACGGCATCATGACGATGGTATTGGAACGGCTCTCCTGATTGCAAGGGGGCAACGATGGCACATTCCTACTGAAGGCTAGCCCTGTGAGCCTCTCAATGGTAAAAGGGGGTGTTGGCGTTGAATGCTGGCATGAAGGAGTTAGTGTTGACGAGGAAGGTGTGGGGTTCAGCGAGAAAGGTGGATTTTGAGGCCGGTGTCGGTGCCCACGGTTCTGGCTGGGGCGGGAGAGTGGGAGGGGCAAGGGGTATTTGTGGGCTTTGCTAGCGCCGGGCAAGACGGTAGACCGATCATAAAAATCTTGAGGAGCATAGCCTTGCTGACAGTTGGGTCCAACTCGCCAACACAGAGAGGACTGGAGGGAAGCGTTGAGCTGCAGTCAGAGGAGTGGGCCTGAAATTTTCCGTGGGTGAGTTCACGTTCAGTGGATGTAAGATAGTGTTACTCACCCGAAGCGGCCTTCTACGCAAGACCGACTCATAAGTATTGCGCAACCGCCATGTCGTTCCCAACAGTAGGGCCTGTTATAGTCCCGTCATCCCTTAGCGATGTTGCTGCACAGCAGGAGTGAGACGCAGGGGGAGTGAGGTATTGCGGGGGGAGGACGATGCGGCAGCGCAGTATGGGCACATTAGCGAGTTTGCGATCACACCACGTGGGAATGTGTCATTGCGATTCCCACACGGCTCTTGCGATGCCCACGTGGAAACAACACAATTTTATTTTACAATGCATTTTCTAGCCCACAAACCACCATGTAGGACCTTATATAATGTTAGTTGAAGAAGGCAACAATTTCGGACATATCATGGGCTGCAATGAGTGCCCACTGCCCAACCGACCAGAAAAAAAAACTTAAATGTAACAGAGATGGTCACGTGATTGATCAGGGCACCTGAGGACCGTCTTTGGTGGTCTCCAGAAACCAGTGATTGCAGTCGTTATCTTGCTTCAAATAGGGTATGAATGTAGCCCCGATACACATTATATATTGAACATGGGGTACATCAAGTAGAAACAAGGTAGAAGCCCAGATGATGTGGGTGAAATGGCTGCAGATCGATGTGGGCATCGCAAGAGCCATGTGGGAATCGCAATGACACATTCCCACGTGGCGCGATCGCAAACTCGCTATTAAGGTGGTCAGGAAACCGCTCGATGGAGTACGCATGCAGACACCCAAGCTGTTGTGTGAGGTGATTGGGAGGGTAGAAGCCGGGATATCAAACTAAAAACTAGAATTGGGGGCCCAAACGTTCAACATCCAATGTTCATCGACAGGTGTAGGATAATACCGCTTACCCAAAACAACCCACACAAAATTCCCCAGTTGAAATGTCCACCATCCAGGCCTTCAATCAGTAGCGATCGTGGGTTGTCGTTGCGGTTGGGCGGAGGTAGCGTGTAGCTCAATGCGGGCATGTAAGGTGGCCCACAAGCCGCCCCAAGGGCGTGCGCGCAGGCATGCGATATACCGCACAAAGTATGAGTAGTCAGGGAAAGTAGGACAAGGAGGTTACAAGGGCCCAGGAATTTCTGTGGGTGGACCTGATATCACCCAATGTTTATCTGTGGGCATAAGACAATACCGCTTACCTGAAGTAGCTTATACAAGGCCCTACAGTCGAAATGCGCAATATCCAGGCCGCTAATAGCAGTGTGCCCTCCGAGGTGTCGTGGCTACATGAACACAATTGATGCGGCAATTTCGAGCGGAGTTTTAAGTACTTAGAATAAATTCTCCTCGCTGCAATCGTCGCGTCTCCCAATTCTGTGTGATGCTAATGCTAACACCGACCTGCCCCGGAATCTATATCCCTCTGTGGGCCTCTTAGTACCGGTACAGTGTCTCCCTTATTGCTATGTCTCCCGGGCACTGACACTAACACTTGGTAGATTATACACACATGATGTACGGCGGCTCTGGAAGGCGGGATATTGACATATCTGGCCTTGGAATATGGTACGTTGTATCCCGTTTCTTATTTTTTATGCAGGCGCATGGACTTCGGACACAGAAACACAGGCGATACATTCACGCACGATGAGATGGCATGTTTACGCATAACTTGGCGGTATATTCATACTCACGTAATGGCGCTCGTGTTTGCATGGTTCACATAGGACCGCCCGCGGCTGCATTCACATGTGATAATGCATCACTCATACTGCTGGTGGGTGGTGTAGGGAACTTGCTCATGTATAAGGGGGTGGTAGTATTACAGTAGTTTATTCCATAATAACGATGTGTTATATTTTGGTGCCGGTGTTGGTGTCCTGTGTGAAAGCCACCTCGGTGGCGAGCGGGGGAGGCAACGGCGGCAGTTGAAGCGAGCCCTTTGATTGCAAGGGAGGGAGGCGGATCTAGAGGTAGGGTATAGTGGGAATGACTAGGTACGATTAGCGGGGGCTTGTGGGATTAACACGCAAACGGACCTTCTCATCCATATATGGCAACTTCACTCCACACAGCACTTGGCACCCGCTAGTGGAATAGTTGCTGGGGGTTGTAGGGGGTTACACATGGTGGTTTGGGCGACACTTTCATGTTTTCGGGGCGTGCGGTGAGGCCGCATATTGAGACTTGCTCTCCTGCACATAAACGATCCTTTGGCTGCATTTGCGGCACTGTCAGTGGCAGGCAGATAGGTTGAGACTTGGTGCGGCACTTTGAACGCTTTTGGGCGCGTTTTTTGATGCGAATGAGCTGAGCAGAGGGTTTAGGATGATAAGGAAGCGCTCTGAGAGGACCCCCCCAGAAGTTAGAATCTTAACACCCTGGTGCAAAAATGAACCAAACATGACCGTTGGACGCTTTTGCAAGTGTTCCGGTGCCTGGGTGGCAACGGGGTGCGGTGGGCGCGCGACGTCACGGTCACTCAATAGGTGCCAGCCAGGTAATCGGGTGATGCTGCAATACCAATACCAAATATGAGGGGTGGCGGCGTGATGCAGTCAGCGAGTGCAATGTTATGAACTGTGGTGCATTCCCGCGTTTGTAGCCTGTGTTATGTTTGTACTGTTGGTCGATTAGGACGATCAATACTTCATCTCAATTCATACCGACAAAACAATCCAGAACAGTCAATCAGCTCAACTTCATACCACCAACAAAACTATGCATCTACACACCTTTCAGTTCAATCCTGGAACGGACCGTGAGGATATCAGGGGGCTAATTACGGCGGCGATCGAGGTGCACCGACACCGGATGCGCAGGCCGCCGGCAACCGCTGTTCAGTGGGTGGTGATGTGGGTATTTCATAGGCGTTCGCGGGAGACTGACAGGTGAATCTAACAGGGGAGGTTGGCATCAGTCCCCCTATCGGCATCGGCATCGGTCCCGCGATCCAAGGGTACATCTAACCGTTCGCGGTTTTATCAATGGTTGCGGCAGATATACTATCCACGTCTACCAGGAGGGGTCGGAATTCTTTAGCAACGGCGGGTCCTGGAGGTATCGATATATGGACATTAGAGCGTGGTGCTTGCGGCTCTAAGGTGTATCCGCAATTTCTTAGGGAGTTCCCCCGCTTTCTTCACATGTGGTTGATGTACCTATAATTTTTAGCTCCCCCCATCTCTTACTTTCTTACAGTTCCTTCGCTTTTTTTGCTCGCGCATAACCAATGTACTTCTATTTTATTTGCTGGGCAGTCGTCTGTAGCAGTATATGTATCAGTGAGACTATCAATGGAATAATGTATTTGCCACACATAATTATAAATACTTTTTTTACCATCTGACGATAGCGGCACCACTATACGGGCTGTGGGCAATCCTGAGCCTCTGTTATCGCGCACCTGAAGAAATACAACTTCAAAAGCGGGCCCTCTGAGATTGGAAGGAAATACAACTGGGCATCATGTAGCGGTTGTTGGCTAATTGTCGCGATGATCACGGTAGGGCATGCTGCGGGGGCTCATGGCTTGAAATGGCCTTGTTATTTAGAATGCACAAAGCCCTGCTAGTAGCATAGACGACTGGGGATCATTGTTGAGAATAGAATCAAGATCGAGCGAAGGCTATTACCATAGTTTTTGCGTAAGTGCCCTCCCTCTGCGGCAGCAATACGCTTGCTCGTCAATGTTCCGCAAGTAGTGATCTTGATACTTGAAAATTCATCTCCTCTGATTGCGAGGGAGGGAGTGATGGTATCGGCGATAAATTGGGAATGGGCCACCTCAGGTCCCCCGATTGTGAGGGAGGGAGGGAGACGGTGCCCATGATCGCAAGTGTGCGGGTAGTACTAATGGTACCTTGTGTGTTGAAGGCGAAATGAGAGCCGGCGGGGCTATCTCCAAAGAACATATCCTCGTCATCGTCTTTAAAGCTGTTGCTGGGTAAATGGCATGTAATGGCAAGGAGCGCGGGGAAGGAGTCTGGACCGTGTTCCGCGACTCGAGAAAATCATCCCCAAGCTAGGTCCAGGGCGGCTGGGCTCGTTGGGTATGTTGGATCGGATGGGAGTCAGCGTTAATTCTAGAGCAAAGTCGTTGGGACATGCTGAAGACTTCTGGAATAGCGAGGCCAAAAAAGAGTCTTGCTGAGCTAACACGGTTATTTCTCTTGCGATAAAAGAGGAGAATAATACTTACGTGATGTGGAGGGGGGGAGTACAAATATTTTCGAGCGACTTTGTAGAGAGAGGCCCAGATTGTTTGGGGCTTTTGGTAATGTAATTGCTGGGTGAGCATCAACGAGCTTTGATCAGCTGCTCTTCCTAAACTGCCTGAGTTTCTTGCGACCCACATGCCACCTCTAAGAAAATTGCTCAGCGAATCCTCGTATTCTAATCTATATGTCAATAAACGTGAAGTACTCACTCGAACCATTGATATCAGCTATCTTCAGCCCGGCCAGGGTGGAGGTTTGGCGGTTTGTTTACAGAGACGGTCGCCCGAGCAGCAGAGTAAGATGAGTGTAGAGTGGAGTCGAGGTAAGACGCGGTGTCGACATTCGAGGACGAGCGTGGAGGTGGTATCGCTTTACGAGAACAAGATCGAGATGTATGAGTGGGGACCGTGATGTTGATGCCGGGGCAGTATCGGAGCCAGCAAGAGTGTAAGATATCCACAAGGCGTCGGACGACGATCTTCAAGAGGTCAAGGACGGTTAGACACAGGGAGCAGACCAGGATTAGGACCTAGCGTTAATGTGAACCCACGGGTTAGCAGAATGCCACAGGCGACATGCATTCCGCAGATTTCAGAACCTCCACAAAAGTGAGCTCATGGGGTAATTAGACAGTCTGACCAACGTCCACGGCGGTTACTAGGTGCTGTATTACATTAGGATATGTTGAAGGATTGGTCAACTCATCATTGATATAATACGCATGATGAAGTCGACCCGTATCAGACAAGAGTCTGTGACAAAGCTAACTCAGAACTCATTCAAACTGTTGGAACAAAGCAAGACACATGATTCAATGGCGACCCGGAAATCAATCTATATAGTGTACATGCTGATGGGAATATGGGGTTGGGGAATAAAACACATAGTAGGTAGTCATCGATGGGAGCTCTAAGAAGCGCACCTGTGGCAAACATACTCAGGAGCTCACCCAGCCCCCTGTTAGTAATTGACAAAGCAGCTCGCCAATGGCCCTCGCCGGTCTCAGGTTTCGGGCTCTGTTTACAAGAGGCCGATCAGCTGCTCGACCATGTCAACTCCTGCAGCCACAACCTGATGAAGCCTGGTGAGGGAATCACTAGGATTTTCGTTCGGCAGTGGCTCCATTCTTTCAGGGGGGGTGATCCATTTCGCCATGAAATCGAGGCGCTCTTGTTTTAGCCCATACTTGAAGATCTGCAGTCCTTCCATCAATTCCGGCCTGATACGGTTCCGCTTGTCCGTGTCTGTTTCTGAACTTGAGGAAAAGACATGCTCGCAAGGAACGGCAGAGGCTTGGATCGGAAGGTAATCCATTGCGATTGCGTAGATTGTTGGATGAACGGCGGCATGCCCCTTATGTATCAAACATCAACTCATTGTTCGCGATAAAAAATTTGAGACCTCACCTCCCAGAACTTGAGACTTGTGGTAGATCCCGGAGGCGTGAGGGGGGACTTTGTGTAGGTGTCAAATTCCTCATCGATACCTTCATCCCCAGCTTTGGCACCATATTTAGTCCCATCCGCTCCCACGCCCCATACCGATCCGCCACCCTGGCAATAATATCAGGCTCCCCAGGAGCTTCCTGAGGGCGAGTTCGGTTGGTGGGACCAGTGGTCTTTGAAGCGTTCTGAGCGCGTTTCCGGTACTCCTTCATCTAAACAGGGAATGTGTTATAATATTTTGAAGGAGGGGAATGGAAACGCACCAATGTCTTGATTTTCAACTCGCATCATCCTTGTACTCGTCCTCCCAGTGTTTGGTGATCCATTCAAATCGGACAGATGGGTTTATGACTGAGAGCGAGGGAGGTTAAGCGGCTATGGCAGAAATAGGTCACTTACACATAGCTATTATGTATGCACTTGTAAGGTCCATGCGGCAATAGTATTTTTTCGCCCATGTGAGGCTGATTTCAGCCCATCGTCTGACTTGCGGACGCTCATCCTTTTCGATGACCAGCTCCAACTCACTCATGTACATCTCAAATGCGGGGATTGTACCAGAAAGCGTCGGGTATCGCTCACCCGACATGGCCTGCTGGACATTGTGAGGGATCTAGGAGATGTAAGCCGGCTCAGCCAAATATTGTCAGGACTTGTCTTTTTCTTTTCTTTTTCCAACTCTTTTTCATCTTATCTAATCTCTTATCTATAGGTTATCTCATCTTATCTCTGTAGTTTATCTTATCAACATCACGTGACTGCTTATGTAAGCCAAACCGCGGTTTTGCATCATGTAGTACACATGTCATTTGTACATATTATATTCACGGGCTCTTAGCATTAGTATATAGTTTCATTGTTTGTATGTTCGTCTCTTAACTTGATTCTCTTTGGTTTCCGCTATAACAAGTGGGACTTAAGTCAAACATCTTCATTCAATCCTTATTGCCTTGATATCTACTTGAGAGACCGCACAGCCTTTTTGGTTGTTTTAGCGTGTCCTTACAAATATTAAGGAAGGCGGAGAGGATTTGGCATACGGATAAGAGATCTTTGAAATCGACCAAAACAGTCCATTCCATAGGTGTCACTGCCAGTCAGGCAATATTTCCTCATAGTATAATTTTGAGGTCCATGTTCGAGATAGTGATCAATAGCCTAATAATTTAGGATGAGCATGATTCCTAATGAGTTGAGGGAGAAATATACCAGGCGAAGGAGAAGGAGCCGCGCAAGCATGGCAAACACACTATCCCAGCGCGTTTTGACATCGTGGAGGAGCTCACGCTCGGGGATTTGTATGACATTGTCATCTGAATCTCGGAGCAGCCCCTCTTGATTACACATGATGATCCATTTCCTGAACTCCTCCCGATGTTTTCCTGAGGCGCGAATGAGGCGTACAATATTTCTTCCCAATGAAATTGGGTCTCGGGCACAGGCGTCTTCGTATGTCTGTGCTTGCGGGAATAGCGGGGCTTCAGGAAAGTCGTCGTTGACTTCCATGAAATCGCTGTACTCGTCAGCGGTTGCTGAAAAATCGGCGATCATGTGCTGCGTGCAAAATTCAAATATTGATAATGTGCGGGAAGCACATAATACGATTTTCCCTAGCGTCAAACACGATGCCATTGGCACACAGCCCCACCGCAAGGTGCCGCAAAAGGGTATTGTTGTTTTCGGCGTTGTCCAGAGTCCAGTGGCCGACCTACGGTAATAATCAACATCTCGACAAGGTCAATAGATGGGGTGATAACAAATCCTACATACCTTTGGTACTATATCTGAAAACTTTAGGAGATCGAGGACGATTTTCCCAAGGGTCTCGCCATCGTGGCTTCCCTTGATTTGGTGAAAGCAATGAGTGCTGTCCGGAGATGGAGGCCGGCTTGATCATGTGCAATCCAGTGTGCGGTGATTCCGAGATACGACGTGCGATTCCCGCTCGACCAAATGTTGGCAGTGAAAGAGACCTTTCCCACGGATTCCTGTAGGAAAAATAAGTAATATACCACGTTATAACACATCAGACTAAGGGGCATACAGAGAGATTGGCTTTTAGGGTTTGAAAATAGTTGCGAAAGGACTGCATAATTGATGACCGTAGCTTCGTACGGTGAGGGATGTCAGAGTCCTCTAGCTCGGGGTGTAAAAGTAAAAGGAGGTCATGAAATTCGGGACACTCAATGACATTAATCGACTGCGTGCTTATTAGTATCGCTCATGATTTTTTTGAATGGTTGGATTGCGTGCCTGGTCATTTGTGACGATAAAATTCACCAAGTGGTTTAGGAATTCGTCGGCTGAGAATTCAGGGCGTGGTCTTTGAGGGCCCTTCGGTTGCTTCTTCTTAAGCTTTGGGAGCATCATCTTCCATCCGTTTACTTTGCACGCAGCGAGGTAGGGTGTGGAGTGGTAGTTTTCAAGATGAACACGAAGGGGGCTCGTACTCGTTGTTGATGCATATGTATAATTTTTTACGTCACTCGGCAGGCGCCCTTCAGCATCCCTGTATTATAATATGTTAGCTATAAGATTAGGTCGGGTGAAAATATGTATGCTTGGGAGCAAATTTTGCATGTGGTTTTCGATAATGGATCATTCTTATCAGCGCGGATGAAAAAGTAATCAATATCATTGGCAGCAGTGCTGGAGCTTGAGCTGTTGGAGGTGGAGGCAGAGGCATCGGTCGATGCTGGCTGGTTGGTGCCAGAGCTAGTAGGTGCAGTGGTGCTGTGCTCGTCCCGGAACCTTCACTGTTGGAGGGAACCGGGTCAAACTCTTCCGCAGAGCTTTCCGTGACATAGGTCGATTAACCTTCGACAAGTAGCCCACCTGGCATTTGAAGGTGCATGGTTAGCGTTTGAGCATTACCAGATGATTTTGATGGTGCGCGCCCCGGTCTTGTCATGGTGGCTAGGAAAGAGATGTGATTTATTGTATGCTAGGATGAGTTACTACTGTGCTTATAACCATTCCCCCTTCACTCACCCTATTCGTATATGGTGCGGCTGTGTCCATTACATATATCTAAAGACATAACAAATCAGTGAAATAAATGAGGCCTTGCGGGATAATTACCTCATGGCCGACCTGAACCTCGCCCAGCGTGTGTACCCCTTGGAACTGGAGTACCCTACACCATGAAGTGCGGGCCTGACATGCAGCCGTGCACAACATTTAAATTTGAAGTTGATTGAAAATATACAAATTGAAAGCCGACACACACACCTCGGCTAGGCCGCCGTGTGCCCAAATCCCTGAGCCAACAACTGCACCCAAGCGAGTAAGGTGATGCGTTTAGCGGCGAGGCAACAGGGACTAACAACCTGCTGGGATAAAAATGAAATAAGACGTCCGAGCAAATAGCTAAAGAGGTCAATGTACGTTCAACGCCGAACTTGGGCAACGTTTCCAGCCGAACCGGACCATACATCAACATAATTTTCGAGCGAACAAGGTCACAGGGAGGGAAACGTACCTTTGAGGGAAGGGGGGGCGTGCCTTTTGAAAGGGAACATGTGCGTCTTGGATAAAATGCCGTTGAGTGCCCGAAAACATGAGAAAATTTTATGCGTCGTTGGTAAACTTGACCATCGGTTGCAGGACTACTATTAATATCTTGGTTCCACCCCATGGGAGTCGGGTCTGGTCGCTGATCCTGAATGCTGTAGGAGGTCAGAAATCGCCCACAAAGTCGGCAGTGGGCAAGCTCACAGCCATTTCCATTCGGAGGGGGGGGGCGAGTCGACTACTCTCATACTGTCGCACGGCCCTCGTTGTAGATGTCACTGTGGTACCCTGATTCCTGAACCCTAAGAAAGAGAAGGCGGGGCGAGAGTAAGAGGTGAAGGAGGGGGGCGGGGGAGCTTGCACCGAGATGTTTCGATGAGGGCTGAGTAATCGATCGTTAGAAGATTCTCGAGTTCAACATGAATGGGATTTAACTCACAAGAGGAAGCATATAGCCTTGCTGATGGTTGGGTCAGCTTACCAACACAGGAGGCCAGCTATGTCGATTGCGGTCCATAAAGCCAGAGGATGGTACGGCGCGGGTGCGGATGCGACTGGGACCTTAGCATGGGCTGGGATGCGGACTGGTTATTGGCAAATAAAGACTTATTTGATGTGAAGCTTACGAAAGGGTTTTGTGGAGGATTTGGGGTTGTCATTACCCTCCATGCAACCAGATGAGAGTGGCGCGGGTGAGGGCAAGTTGTGCTTGAACTGCCAGTCACCTGGTTGAGGTTTCCAAGGTGCGCGAGACGTCTGGGCGGTACAGCGACCGAGCACCGTATTGTGTTCGGCTAAGCCGGTTACGAAACCGTGGTTCATTGCAAACCGAGCTCGGCTCCTCCTGGCTTTTGCCGTGCCGATGCTCGGCTAGTTACACATAACCGCTGATAAGCATGGTTATGGTTTAGCATCGGTTCGCACTCATTTCATATCATCTCGCATCTATTCCTAGTCATTGTAGCTAATTTACTTATTTACCTTCGCATCGCGCGACTAATGCGCGACCACTGATCGCTTCGTACGCGTGGAGATCGCGCTTTCGATGCGATTCAGATCGCATCTTTACCATAGTGATCGCATAGTTTCTCCTTATCTTACAGATTATCTTACATTACATACATACTACCTCATGCCCGCATAGCTCCGATTTATATAGAGTCGCACATAGCATGCATAATACAACTTCCCCTCCGCATTAGACCTCTCGAGTCTCGCGTTCATTCCCTTAGCTTGCGAAGATCTCCACAGTTCTTGGAGATTCAGGCCTTCACTGCACTAAAGACACCCACTCGCAAACTGCGAAGCACTTGGTTTGTTGGTTTGCCCCACAGGCCGCAGTGTCCTATCACCGCGGCTCGGCTCCGGTCCGTGACTGGCCCGAAGCCGGAACCGCGGCAACACTAGTCCCGGTGGTGCCGCATATTGCGGTCTTTGTTGAGAGGTGTGCGTGTCGTGTTGCCTTTCCGCTTCAGCATGAGGTGGTGGTTGGGGGAGATCATCAATCTCCATCCTATCCTCTTCGTATGTGAGTTCGTCAGGGGTCATCGCCCCTGCCATCCTTGGGTGTAGATGGGTGCTGCTCCTGGATGCCTGCCCCATTGTCGTTGGTAGAAGGTCTCCTGACGAGTCCTCATGGGTGGTGGCATCGTTGGTTGCGCCATCGGTCATTCGTATTGGGGTTCTGGTCCCCATATCGGTTCTTGTTCATATTGGGGCTCTGGTCCCCAGGTCGGATTTTGTTGGTATTGGGGTTGCGGACCCCTGGCTGGGTTTTGTCCGTATTGAGGGTACGGTCCCTGTGGTATATATGGAGGGGGCACTTGTCCTCCATCCTTCCTTCCTTCGGAGGTGGCTCTTGGCTGCCTGTCCTCCACGTGTCCAGTTTGGCAGGAACGATTGTTCCCGCCTCGTCCTCTGGTTGCTCAGCTGGTGTTGGTGTTGCAGTTGTTGTAAGACATGTTTACGGTGCGTTTAAGGGTCGTCATTCCACTCAAAGTTTTGGAGATCACATGACTCCAAATATTTTGATCCCATCACACATGATCTACCTGAGTTTGACGTAAGCAGCCCTAACCCGTCTTCATACCTGAGTGATGCGTCACTCAGGATTTCTTTGGTAACGATGCAGGGCGTTTTACGCCCTGTAATTCAAGATACCGGTCAAGCGCCTCAAGGCGCTTGCAGTTCTCATACGGCTCCCATGTCGTATCTCCTAGGCTCCACCTAATCTCGAGTTCTTGTTACGTCCTGCTAACGCAAGTCAATGAGTCGACAGTAAAGACTCAAGGACACTTAGCAAGGTCTGAAGTCTCCTGGGTCAGGAGGCAGTAGAGGGGGGAATTGATAAACAATTAAACGTAGCAAATACAAGAGTATGTAGCTACATTTATATAGAGTGTATGTAGTTCTATGACTACACAGCAATGACAAGGTCCATGAGTATAGTAAGACATATGGAGGGTGATGACTGATAATAGAAGCGAGCTGACTGAGCAGCTGAGTAAGAACAACAAAGATAACAAAGATAGAATGGTGACCATACGGTCAAGAAGTAGATAAGGAATCGCATGATGTATCATCTGATGATGGAGCATGTGGATGGTGTCAGATGATGATGGAAGAAGTAGAAGCGTCTATGAAAGATGGGATCAGTCAAGTGACTGATGTATGATGAATGAGAAGCAATGGATCGTAACAGTTCTAGGCTCGAGTTCTTCCAGCGGTGGCCTCTTATTTCTTTGATGAACCATTCATGTTCATCTGGTGTTCCAAAGTCATAGGGTTCAGGGTGAACCCTATTCGGGAACAATGCGTCGTTTGACGCGTGGTATGGCCTCAATAGCGATGCGTGAAATGTTGGGTGGATTCTGCGTTGTTTCAACACCATAGGTAGTTCCAGCTTGTAGGTAGACATTTCAGGTGATGCTTGTAGGACCTTATATGGTGTCCTACATATTTTGGGCAGAGTTTTCGCACTCTCCCTTTTGGCAAGTTAAAGTTCTTGGTAGATACATATACCAAGTCGCCTATTTTGATATCCAATTCCAGTCCGCGTTTGCCATCTGCTTGCGAGCTTGCATAGCTGCGCTTCAATGATGTGTCGTGTGCACTGGCTAGATTTTCCAGTGCTTGCTCGGCGAAGCTCCTAATTCCCTTGTGGATTGCTTCGCTGTTCCGGATTTCTTTGATCATAGAGGGCATATGCCCTCCGTTCAGTTCGAATGGTGCGTATTTGGTGGTTTCAGATACGCTTGCATTTATTGCAATTCCGTGAGATCGACTTTGTCGATCCAATTCTTCTGGTCGTGGCTCACGACCATTCTGAATATCTGCCCAACGCTACGGTTGGCACGCTCGGTTTGTCCATCCATCTGTGGGTGAAATGATGTTGACATTAGGAGCTTCGCTCCTAATATTTTATGGAGTTCGCGCCACCATTTGGACGTGAACTTGGAGTCCCTGTCGCTCACGATTGAGCTTGGTAATCCGTGTAAGCGCACGATTTCGCGCTTGTATATCCATGACAGCTCAGATGCTGTCATCTTCGTGTGGACGGGTATGAGATGCACCATGCTGGTCATCCGGCATATGATTACCCATAGGTAGTTGAATCCTTTGGATTCCGGGAATGGACCAATGAAGTCCATTCCGATTGAGTTCCATGGTTTTGTAGGTATCGGTAGGGGATGTAATTTCCCTGGTGGAGCCTTATTGGCTCCTTTGGCTACTTGGCAAGGCTCGCAGGTCTTGCAGAATTCTTTAACATCGCTGGTGATTTTTGGCCACCAGTAGTATCGTCGAACGTATTCTGACGTTCGTTGAAATCCGAAGTGTCCTATCACTTCGTGCGCTTGTTCCAATATGCGCGTTATGATTTCTCTGTCGCGTGGTATGCATGCCACTCGTTTATCATTCGCGTTGCGTGTATACACGATTCCTTCGTGTATGGAGAAGCTAGGGTCTCCTTGTGGATTCTTCTGTATTTTCTCGAAGAATTCGTCCTTCAGGTATCCTTGTTTTAGAGTTCTTTTGAACTCTTCATCGCTCTGATCGGTGGTTTTTTCCACGTCCACTATCCCTATAGTCGCTTGACCAATGGTTATGTCCTCGTCCGCGATCGCGGGGATGTTGTCTCTTCCCCTTTCTGAGGATGAACCATTGTTCATGCTCATATTATCCTTGTTATGCCGTTCGTTGGCCTCTTCCATTATGAGAGCTTCAATCTCTCTGTCCTCTTTTCTTTCTTGAAGACGTTTGCTACGTCTTCGTTCGGTTTCGCGCATTGCGCGTATCTCAATCACATTCTCTGTGATTTCCTTGTATCGTTCTCCGGGTAGGTCTTCACCCGTCGGGTCCATGCGCTTGTCAGCGCTCACGTATTCGTAGGGCATATATATGTCCCTAATGTTGTCATTTTCGTAGTAGCGTGATAGGCAATCCGCTACTTTATTGAGTTCGCCTTTGATATACGTGATGTCGAGATTGAATCTCGACATATAGTCCATCCAGCGTCTTTGACGCGGGCTCAATTTTACTTGAGTTTTGAAAAACTCAAGCGCCTTGTGGTCGGTTATGATATGGATATCATATCCTATTAACTTGTCTTCCCATTTCTGGAGTGCTTCCAGGATTGCGAGTGTCTCTAACTCGTGCACAGCATAGTTATGCTGGGCTGTGGTAAATTTCTTGGACATGAATCCCGCGGGGCGACATTGTTGCCACGCAGGTCCTTGTCCGTACATTGCTCCGACGCCCGTTTTAGAGGCGTCGCAAATGAGCCATATTGGCTCCTCTTTGTCTGGTCGGATGGGTCGTATGATGGGCGTCTTTTCACAGATGCGCTTTATCATATCGAAGCATCGTTGGTGTATTGGGCGCCATAGGAACGCGGTGCCGTTCTGCATCATGGACATCAACGGTCCAGTATATGTCGTGATGTCGGGGAGGAAATTCCCCAAGTAGTTCACGAGTCCTACAAACCGTTGGACGTCGTTATAATTTCTGGGAATTCTCCACTCCCGGATCTTTCCTAGTTTATCTGAATCAGGGTGTATACCCTGGTCGTCGATTATATGACCCAGACAATCTACTTTGTCTGCGTATAATTCGCATTTCGCCCATTTGAGGCAAAGAACATTTTTCTTTAGTCGTTCGAATATTACACGAAGATGTTCTTCGTGTTCTTCGATT
>JADNYI010000248.1:0-50961 GCA_015501065.1 Infundibulicybe gibba
GTGGATGAGTAAACTTAGGCAAGAATGAAGAGAGCGGGCTGACCATTGAGGGGTTGGAAGGTTTTCGAGCTGGCTCAGCCATGCGGATAATGATGTATGCAGCTGAAGCCCCGCGCGGAGGTGTCTTGAGCTGCTTGAGCAATGATCTATATGCAGTGTTAGAACGAAGGGGCAGCCATTGGGAGTTGGTAGGCTTCAGCCACCGCCATTCCATGCTACTTCGATCAAGCATAGTTGGCTCAGTCTCCAGAAGCTCAGCGAGGATCTCCAAAAGCTCGTCCCAGGCATTTCCTGTTGTTGACGTGACAGGGCCATGCGTGGAGGGCTCGACCTTCTGGACCTTCTTTTTACCACGTCCACTGGGGAGTTTCTTGTCGGGCCTGGTGACCCAAACCAGAATCTCGAATTCAGTTGAAGCTTCGGATGGGGTGCCAGTATCAGGATGAGAGGAAGGTGGTGGTGTATGTAGAGAAGGGGGTGGGTTGACAGCCGAGGGTGCACGTCATGGTCCAATGCGCAAGGTTAGTCGTGATGAAGACTGCGAGGGGATGACAGGAGTGTGGGGAGGTCCAATAGGTGTGGCATCTGGAGGCGTGTATGTTGATGGTGCACCGACAAGTTGCGACGAAGACTGTAAAGGGATGATGGGGGTATGGGGAGGTCCAATCAGTGTGGCATTTGGAGGAGTGCGTCTTGACGGTGCACCAACGAGTCTCGCACCTAGATGCTCATGAGATTCCAAGTTCTAACTTGATAAATAGAAGGAGTTACGTACCATATACAGTGGCGCTCGAAAGTAATGGAACGCGTGACTTTAAAAATCAACGCTTCGATATCTCAATGATCACACATTTCTGTAACTAATTTTGGCTGATGAAATCTATCTACAGCATCTACAGTTTGAAAATACATTTTTATTACAGTAGTTTGTGGCCATCCTTGTTGAGATATCGGGCAAAAGAAATGTGAGTGTTGGTGTTGGCCTATAAACATATGTAAACATTTGCTTCGAGGAGGAGGAAGATGGGCTCGGTGGGCGGAATAACTCACGGAAAAAAAAATGAGAATATTGGAATGATTAGTATTCAGTGTAGCTCCCCTTTGCCATTGAAAGTGCAAGAATTCGTCGAGGCATGCTGTCGTACAAGGCCTCCAAGTATTCCTTGCCCAGTTTGGCCCACTCTTCCTGCAGGGCAGCCCATAATTCGTCGAGATTCCGAGGTAATGGTGAACGAGAGTGAACCCTGACATCCAACATATGCCATGCGTTCTCGATGGGGCTCATATCTGGGCTATTGGCAGGCCATGGTAAGGTTTTGATGCGACGATTGGTAAACCACCTCTTTGCAAGCTTCGAAGTGTGTTTGGGGTCGTTGTCTTGCTGAAAAATAATATCAGATCTTGTGAGAGAATGGTCCCGAAGGGTACCAAGGAGTGATTTCGAGAGGATTGTGGTATATTGAGTAGCCTTCATGCGGCCCACAACACGATGAAGCCTGCCAAACCCAACAGGTGTGATGCATCCCCACACCATGAGACTCCCACCCCCATGTTTGACCTGCTTCTTGACAAATTGGGGATCGAAGGCATGTCCATCCTCTCTCCGGCAATACTGGGCCCCATCCGAGCCAAAAAGATTAAATTTTGATTCATCTGAAAATATTACCCTCCTCCAAGCAGTCTTTCCCCAATTTTCGTGATCTATTGCCCACTTCTTTCGTGCTCGAATATGACGTGGTGTAAGTAAGAATTTCTTTCGATGTCTACGACCCTTGAAACCCATCTGGAAAAGGGTTCGACGGATGGTACTGGCCCCAACATCAGGGAAGTACTGACGCTTCAGGTCAGCACCATCCTTTACCAAGCCAGGGGCACGGAGCTTGCGAGTAATAAATCGTTTTGCGGCAGGAGAGATGGCACGGGGACGGCCTGGCTTGGGTTTTATATAATAAAAATCGGGATGTTCATGATATTTCTGCATGATTCTGCATGCAGTGGCTGCTGGGACTGAAAGCGCCTCCTGGATCTCCCTGAACGTGGCACCATTGCTTCTCATGTGCACAATACGTGCCCTTTTAGTTGGTGTAGTGTATGGCATAGGCTGGGGGGCAGGCGATATGGATTTCGATGAACAGTGATTAAAATCAGGGTATGATAATGAGGAGATGGTTCATATATTTACAGATATTTACATCACAAAATATTGGGCTCAAAAATATTACACCCATAGCTCGATGAAAACCAGTCTGAATCCTCCCAACTAAAATATGATTGTAAACTATAGATACTATAAATGAATCCCACCAGCCAAAATTAACCGTGGAAATGTGTGATTGTTGAGATATCGAAGCGTTGATTTTTAAAGTCACGCGTTCCATTACTTTCGAGCG
Source organism: Infundibulicybe gibba (assembly GCA_015501065.1). Taxonomy (NCBI): domain Eukaryota; kingdom Fungi; phylum Basidiomycota; class Agaricomycetes; order Agaricales; family Omphalinaceae; genus Infundibulicybe; species Infundibulicybe gibba. The sequence continues at coordinate 2,391 of JADNYI010000248.1, forward strand.
CCACTGTACTTCAACTTCCAATTCACTCAGTGTCGGGCTTGGGGGTGGCCGAGGCAATGGAACTGGATCGGTGACCTCAAGTATTTCATACTCGGGTGGGTTTTCATAGGTGGGAGGTGGGGAGCCCACGGGTATACTGGGATACATAAAGATTGTAAGGACTGCGAACGTGAAAAAAGTGGGAGGAAGACTTACATGGCTCAAGCCAACATGGTTATGCGAGAGGAGGAGATTGTCGATCTTGTCTTGCCCAATTGGGACTCTGGCGCGCCTAGCCGAGCTAACATAAGCTAATTTATTATATTGCTGATGAAGAACAAAAAAACTGCAGTGTCAAGGTTTTCGGAATTGGCTGTAATTTGAACATCCAGTTCTTGCTTATACTGTACCATTTCATTCAATTCGGCAGTCACAGGTCACAGGGCTTCTAAATTTGCTGAAATATTGCGCTTGTCCCGCGTCACAACCAGGTGGGCCGAAAGCGCCAGCTGGTTACATAATTTTTTTGTCACGAATTCCCGGCTTTAGATCCAAATGTGCGCCGGTTTTGGTCGTTTGGGCAGGCCAAATGGCTGAAAAATTTCGGCAGTCACAGGTCACAGCAAGGTCGGCTGAATTCAAAATTTCGGCGGCGCCATCACAGGTCACACCCCGCGCCGAATTGAACAACATGGTACAGTACTCTACACTATCAATTTTCCACGCCCTTCAACTAGATCAAAACACCGCTGGTCCATCTCGCCTTGCGAGTTAAGATTTTTGCAGTGTAGTACGGATCTTGGGTCATTCAACAGCAGAATTGGATATTATGCCTAATCGGCATAAACCCCTTCGTGAGCCTGCTGCCTACCTTTTTCTGCCAGTTTCCATTACCATCCTCAGCGCCTGACAGTGACATCAAGGAATCCCTCGAATTTTATTTCCAACTGGGCTTGAGCGACGTTGGTATAGCCTCTCAGATGAAGGACCACTACGACGCGTCTACATACGGGCTAAGGTACTTTTGCTCACTCCTCCCTCCTTGTTTTGACATGAGCCGATGCAGTGTGATGAGTGTCAAACGGCTCCGAAAAAAGTGGGGTTGGGGAGCACCTGGAAACAGAAACACAGTCTCGAGTCCATCATAGGAGAAATACAGGACATCCGCAAGCAATACCCGAACCACGGTGCAGAGATGATCCGGGAACATTTGCGGATAGAATTCGGGATGCGGGTGACGCTGTGAGTACGATATAGAGCCAACCACAATAAGTGTTGAGTCTGACATGCTGTACAGGCCTCTCATCAACCGCTACCTGAAGAAGAATGAACCTGATGCGCCCAAGATCCGTACTGGCCAATTCCCCAAGAGAGGATATTGCCGGGCTGCTGGGGTGAACGAAATTTGGGCGCAAGATTAACATGATGTTGGCAAGCCAATTGAAAAGTATGTCAGTTCCTCACTAGAACAATTATCGTGCAGATCAACTCTCCTGTCTAGTCTTCCGTTGGCTGGCCATACCATGGATACAGAGCGAGCTTGATAAATGGGTCAGCGTGCAGAATCGCTCGGCTGTGCGCGGTAAGGAAACCTTGCTGCACGGCATTCCCGAGTTGATACGACACAAGCCGGAGAAATTTGGTGCTGTTGATTTCATGATAATGAACTCGCCCCCCATTTTCAGCGCTTTCTGGCTCATAGACGGATAGATCCCCATTCCACCTGAAGTTCTCTGTCACCTCGAGGACGAGTATGCACCACGTCACCATCCAGTGTTCCAGCTCATACCGGCCATCTTCACCAACCAAGCAGCAGCATTCTACGTAAACCTGCGGTGCCCGCCGGTGACGTTTGATACATTTTGGGACATTTACCGGGGCGTTTTACAATGTTTCCACGATTCTTACGGTCCTGGTGATGACCCATTGGCCTCAACTTTTTCTCCACATCTTGATGCACTGGGGCAAGCTGCAAAAGTGGACATTGTTTGTTGGCCGGGTTGATGGAATTGCGCCAGCCTGAGTGATCGATGGAGGCGGTCGTAGGCCTCAATATGTAGGCAGAACGATCGTCTCCCACCGTTTTAGTCTGTCCACGTGCTGCCTAGGTTGGGGTCATAGAGCGGTTCCGATGCTTCATACTCGCAGCGGCGACCGCTCGGGAAACGCGGTGCATATACTGACATGCATGAATTCTCGCGCTTACACCTACCCCGCATTGTTTGCACAGACGATGAATATATTATAATTGACAAATGATGGTGTTCGGGTCTGCTATGTTCACTGCATGTCCAAATGGAGGCAGGAGTGACGGGACACGTCGGAGCGACTGTACGATGCTTTGTCGTACACGACCCAGGGAGGGAGGTCATGTTTTCTTCTAGAGCGGTTCGTGTCAGACTGAGCGTGATACTGAAGTCCATGGATGTGGAGCCTGCTGTGGCAGGCTGGGCGCACCGCACTGCAAGATCAGAGGGTACGACTACGCGCCCCATACGCCCAGCAACATATGCGACATATAGGGTCCTTTTTTGTTCGGAATGCAATCACAGCTCATGCAATGGATATTCATTCAAACGTGGTATACACGCGATCCGAATTGACTGACCAGTTCCATACGATTGCATCCGGAACCCCGACGCAGTAGCATGGGACTGGTCAGCCGATTGGCCCACTTGAGTGTAAGAATCATCAAGTTCCCACGTATTCACAAACAGGACCTTGGCGTAGCCTCACCGTCAACGGAATCGCGACGATTACATCGATATCGCGGGTGAGTGATGAATCTGCGGCATCATGAGGCAGAGACTGCACTCACCAAGATGTAGACACCCCAGCATTGCTTAGCCTGAGGTGCCACCAACGGAGAAATAGGGTGCGGCGCTGGTTGAAATGACTACGTATGAGTACTTGAGTGCGAAGGCGTAGGGGCGGCGACCGGTCCCCCAGATGGTTGTCAATCTTGTTGATCTCTACAAGATCGGGAAAGGCAGCTACCAGCATATGGAGGTTGCAGGAATCTAAGAGCGAGATCGAGGTCACGGAGGTGGGGAAGGGGGGGAAGAAACTTTAGGAACGATCATTGAAGCTGAAGCGCTGAAGTCGTGTGGGAGGAGTGTTGGAATGCAAGCTCACTCAGTATTTAGACTTAGAATAATTTTCGCATTACTGATTACATAAGCGCGTCCAGTCTTTTACATTCGAGGATTGTTCCTCATACAACACAATAATACCTATACCTATCTAATAATATCTAATACCCCCCATCTGCCTCATCCACTGCCAACAAGGAGCTCACATCAGCAAAACATGGTTTTGACTAAATGTGACTATTTTGGACCTATTTTGACTAAAATAAGTCCTCAAGTCAATTAAGTATTCGGGACGATTGGCCTTAGAATAAGTTTATTGACTTATTGGATAGACAGCAAAAGTTGGTAATTAGGCATGGAAGGAAAAAAGACGGCTACTCGTACTAAGTCAAAAAGTCACAAAATAGTAGGCGCAAAATTCAACCGTTTGGACCAGAAATGAATATATTAATAGTGGTGCTACGATTACAGAGGACTAAAGGACAAGGGAAAGCATAGGCATCACCTACCTCATACCTACCTTATCCCCCTGCTGGCCAATCCTCCGTCATCACCTACATCTCCTGTTGCAGCATCTGTGTCCATGGGCCTGGGCTGCAATTTCCGAAACCGCTATGGTGCGGTTCACCAAATAGCCGCCACTTTTGTGCAACCAGTTTAGCACATGCAAAAATCCTTATTTTTCTTATTCCTCTTGTAAAAAGCATCTATTCAACGAGTAGAACAATCTCCCAAGACGGTTTATCAATATCTTCAAAACTGACTGAGTTATATTTTTTTGCCCAGTCAATTTGGCGCACTTAAGCGCCCACCACCAGAATTAGTCCATAGTGTTTGCTACTGCCTCCGGAATGCGCCTGTGTGATCTGTAATTGGCTGAGCTGAACTTCCGGACCTGTATTTGTGCCGTGGTAGCATTGAGACCAGTTCGGTATAAGGCTCAGCATGAGTATGAGTATCCTGCAAGTACTTGCAAGTTGACCCGTGGGAATACTTGCGAGTTCAAGTACTTGTTTTGCCAAAAACTCGCAGGTCCAAATACTGGCGGATCCGAGTCGAGCATCCTGACCTTGCAAGTACTTGTGGCAAGTACTTGCTGACTCGTTTAGACCCTTACAGGGTCTTTCCCACGACACATATACACTCAAATTTCATTTTAAACCAACAAAATCCCTACAAGTACTTGTAAAATACCCATAAAATACTTGTTTCTTGCTGACAAATGACCCGTGACCCACGAGTACCTGTGAGTAGTGACAAGTATTTGTGACTCGTCACAAGTACCCATATGACTCGCAAGTACTTGTAAAAACTACTCACGAGTTCAAGTACTTGTGGACTGAACTACTTGCGGATCCGAGTCGGGCCCTGGACCAAACAACTACTCGTGAGTGCGGATCCGGATCTACCCACGGATCGATCCGTGCTATGCCTTAGTTCGGTATGCCTCAATCCAACGATGTGTGCGATGCTCCCATCTCCGTATGGTCTGAATTGGGACAGATTCCATGGCTTTTGGGATATTCTCCTTCAATGTATCAAATGTATAATCGCAGTTCTCGCGAAGATACTTCTTCACTGCCCCCCAGAAGAATTCAATAAAGTTGATTTCACAGTGAAACTTCGGGAGGAATATGCAGAGGTGGCCAGCCTCTTCAATCACTTCCTGAACAAGTGACCGTTGTTCACAAAAGTCAGGCTGACATTCAAGGATTGCTTTTCCACAGCAAGATTCAGAACTGCATTTCTTGCACTTCCCACGAAGGCCAACCGTCCAGAGGCCACGCTCAGAGAGGACTGCTTTGATCCCTTTGGCTTCATTGGGAAATTTTGGATGATTGGGTGAGAAGACCATGGGCTGCATGATTTTTTGACCATTGTGCATGAACCAGCCATCTCGCATGTGAGCCTGCTTCCCACCTGGATTGACGTTCATCCGTGAAACCAGCAATGCACTTTCTGAGTATGCTGAATGACCTTGAGAATTGTCAACCATGATGAGAGCCTGAAAGCCTGGGCCATGAAGTCGCTCAAATGTTGGTATAATCTTCTCGCGCAGCTGAGTTGAATGGTTGGTTACGGATGGGTACTTTGAATTGCACTCAAGCCTGACCTGTTTAACGAACAATTCACCAGTCCAGTAGCCGTCATAATTCTTTCCATACTCCAGAGATTGGCCTGCATCTTTCATGTGTCCGTATGTTGAACAAATGACTTCGCTCAGATGAATTCCTCGACCAGCTCCCTTCTTTCGGAGTGCATGCTGGTCCTGAAAAACCCATGTTTTCTCGCGCGCATCATTAGCTTGAGAAGTCATCTCATCGTGAGCCAGCAGTACAAGTCGGCGCTCCACGTAATTCTGGGGTTGGATCTCAAGCTCCTTATCCACATCACCCACAACATAACGAGCCAATCTCTGTCCATATCCCTTCATTGCAGGGAGGAAGACTTTCTGACGGTACTCAACCACATCAGGTCGTTCGTGGCCATCAAAATATAGGGCCTTCTTGTGAGAAATATAGCGAAAGCCCTCGAGGCAGAGCCAGCACCGAGCCGTACTCAACGAGATTCCGCGCCCAACCTTGAGATGTATTCGTGGGAAGAGTTCAATCTCCATGAACTTTTTCAGCCCACGGGGCATCTCCTCATTCACGATTTGTTCCAAATACTTCTTGGCTTTGGCTGGGATGAGCTCATTCTTTGAGAACTGAGCAAGTGTTGATGGGTCCATGGACCATTTGTGTGAACGAAGGTAAGTTCTGCATTGAGTGGCAATGGCAGGGTCAGCAAGTAAGCTGTCGGTTTTGGCATGACGTCCTCGCCAGGACACTGGCAGCTTCCTTGTTTTCACCCATGCTCTTGTCCAGCTCCGAACCTGTCGGCCACCCCAATGTGGTGCAAAGCCATGACCTTCAGCTGCAACCATTGAAGCAGTTGTGAAGTTGCGGTTCTTTTTCACCACGAGTTGCATGTGTGCGTGCATAGCCCTGGCCCGTCTTGCCTGGAGCCCATTGATGCCCCCAATAAACTTGGTCTTCTTCGACGTCAACATCTTTGTGATATCCTCAAAAGCCTGCATAAGCTCTGATGTTTGTGCCTCACGCTTCAGCCGGCGAGCCTCGCGATATGGAACATCAAGCTTTCGTCGTTTTAATGGGGGAACAGTAGGAAGATGTTTGGAACCAGAGGCCACTACACTCGGTCCCTCCAAGCCCGTCCCCAGTCCATCCTCATCCTCACTTCCATCAATTTCCTCGTCATCCGCAGACATATCGGACCAGTACCCAGTGAATGGGTCAGGTTCGCCCATCATCATTTCTGCATTATGGTTGATGGTGCTCGCCAATGGTCCCACGAAAACCGTTGAGGTTGGTTTGGGTTTTGCAGTAAACATGTTGTGCATCATCACAATTTGTGGATCAGTACTATTCAAGGAAATTCATGTGAGCAACAGAACATGCTGTTCACCAAATGATGCTCACGAGGTTTTTGCCTTTTCTCGAAAGTCAGCACGCTCACGAGCACCTTTTGCTTTCCATTGTTGCGTACGCTTGGAGTGGCCATTGTATCCCAGTCCCCGGTTCTTCTCTGCTGTTTGCCATTCCTCTTTCGATTTCTTCTCATTGATTTGTTTGTATTGAGATGAGCAATCCCCGATTATTGTCCTGGTTGGTGGTAAGTCTTCCAGCCCCAGAAGTTCTCGAAGGTTCTCCTCAAGCTCGTCATCCTCGAATTCGGCCAGACTCTCCTCATCTGAAGACCATCCATCACCATCAGATTCCTCAAAATGGAAGTCGCTGTCCGAGTCATCATCACTGAAGAAAAAATTATTGACACCACCGGTGTATCCGCAATTGTCACAGTCCGAGTCAACATAAGCTGGAGCAGCCTCAGCGGATTCGGAATTGGCTCTGGGGTATCGGGCTGCTCGCGCGCGTGCTGCTGCTTCAGTTGTTTTCGGGCCTTCTTCACCATGTTAATTTGAAAGATATTTCGTAGATTTCCTTGATTTGAGTAAATACAGGTGTAGACTACAAAAGAAACGACGTCCTTGGGGTTGAAATTGTAAGGAATGTTAGCTACTATACTTGCCATAGTCTTTCTGACTCTTTTGGAAGCCATCCGTTGAGCCGAAACCCATATCGGGTCTACAGCGGCACGGTGTTGGCGTGATGCTGGACCGATTTGGCGCTTGCACAAAAGTGGCGGCTATTTGGTGAACCGCACCATAGCAGGGCTGGCGGATGAAGCGGTTCCAAACGGCTTCCTCAATTGCAAGAGATGCGGAAGAGAGTTTGGGGCCAGTCGGGCTGCGGGGACAAGTCACCTAAATAGAATAAGGCCTAAAAGTCAGCTGTGAAAGTTAGAAAAGATCAACATACCAGGTCCGACACTGAACTGAGGAAATATCCTGGGCATAAGATAATTTGCATGCAACATCAGATGTGGGAGATGGAAAACGTACCCGGTCCAGTAGACCATCGTCATGGTGTTGCCCCAAGAAGCTGTATGTGGGCTGTGGTTAGGTGGTAACAAGGGCATTGAGCTAGGACTACTTACCTGGACATCCTCAGCAAAGTGTGGGCATTGGGGGCTACTTGCTGCGAGAGGGAGGGGGAGAATGATGGAGTGAAGAGCAAAGTGTGGTGCAGAGTGTGGCGCAGGTGACGCATTCAAGACACAGACAATTAGCTGATGACGTCATTTTCAAGCGGAGTTTAAACGAACTTGGGAATTTGCACGGACCCGAAACTCCCCACCATCGATTCCTCGATTCACCATGCGGGCAGAACCTCCACAGCATCACGACAAGCACTTGGCCCACGACGCGATTGCATTTGCAAGACCACGAAGAGTGAGTACGGTGGGTGTTGCACATTCAATGCTTCCATTCTCCCTACTGACCATGATGTTATCTACCCATGTGCGTTCGGCATTCGTTCGCTTGTTGCTGACATGTTTCAATCAGATTGCGTTAGATACGCAAATCATAACATATGTATTTGACTATTTGATTCCATCTAACGGTTGATAGAGTCACTTTTTACCTTTAACACGAAATCTCGACTTTCTATACCTTTTTATCAACTTGTACACTCCTGACCTAAATTCCGACTTTTTTAGTACTTTTACATAGTTATATTTAGTCTAATCAAGTCTTCAAGTCGAAAATAGTCTTCAAAGTTCCATTAAGTCAGCACATGTTTTGCTGATGCAGGTGGACTGTGCGCGTGAATCAGCATGCGTTGGAATGCATACCACATGACAATGTTTGATTATCTCATCGTCAGTGACCAGAAAGATGATCTTTCTTTGGCGACTGCAACATATAATCCGTTCTCTATTTTCCTGTTTGTTGGGACCCGCTACTATTCAGCTACCTCACGCGCAAGCGATATCACCACCGGAGCGTTCAGTGACATCTTCTCTTCACACCATCTTTAATGGATTGTCGCTGGTCAGTTGATCATCGGACAATTTATATACGCAACCTATTAGCTCTCGATCTCCATATTAAGCTGCAGGGACGGCACTCCCTCAGGGAGCACGACGTCCCAGGGGAACCTCGGGCACAGGGAATTGGAGTCAAGTGGCATGGTGGTTCGGACATAAAACACGGCCGCATTCAGCTAAACGTCCGTTCAGATCCTTAGCGCAAGACAACCTCAGATACCATATTAGGATGGTCTAGGGTTGGTTCGTGGCATAAAATTTCAAGGTCACCCAGGTAGTTTTATATAGCCCAACAGTATATACCAATTCCACGCCAGTAAACAGGAAGTTGAACACATCAAAGATCGACGTGGAGGCCGACATATGCCACTGCTTCGCGGCAGATCTGGAGGTTCGCTTCAATATCCGCCAGTTCATCGGGTATCGATTCCGGACGATTAGGTTCGGTTCTTCTCCTATGTAGATGAGAGTGGTATTTGCGCGCAGCTTTGAAGTGCCTCAAGTTGTATTCTGCGAGTATATTGAGCGCCGCACAGTAATATTGATTGCTGTAAGAAGCCGTTGGCTTCAGATTCCCCATCTCCATCAGGAAAACCCTACATTTTCAATTATTGGTAATTAGTCATAATTGTGTCTAAATCCGAATAACAGTCCGTAATTGGGTCATAATTGGGTCATAATCCAGTACCTCAGCTTGTTTGTCGTGAGCTCACTAAAAGCTCACTAATTTTTGACAAATTATTTCTAATTATACAAATTATTGATACATTAGCGCTAAATTAGTCCTATGTTGGTAACATGTCTGGGCGTGCCGTCTCGCGCTCCGCGGCGCGCGACAGCCTTTCACGCTTCGCTTATGCTCACTGAGCGGTTCATTTGGTATCGGGGCCGGGCGTTGTTGGCCGTTTCCCGCCGTGCGTCGTGCAGAAGCGGGGCGCGTATTTGAGCTTTTGCTCCGTGTTCGTCGAAGGGGGGCCCGAGTCGTTTGAATGGATGGGGCAGTCCAGGGACGGGACGGGTGGAGGTCAGCGCACTTGATCGCAGGGAGGCTAGCGGAGCGCGCGCCCCGGGTTCCAAGGTGGGCAGCATGCGGATGGGGGTGCTGCGAGTTGGGGAGGGGTGGCCAGCGGGCGGGGGTCACGGGTGTTCGGACCTAGGAGTGGGGGACGACAAAGGCTCTGTCGGCGTGTTGTGGTAAGCCGAGTTATAGCTTAGCGGGCGTGAATGGCATACCTTAATGTGCTGTGGACGCGGTGTCGCTGCCCTGTTTCTCCCTAGGCCGTCCCTGTTTCCCCCTGGTGCCGGCGTCACCACCCCAGCGTTCCGCGTCACCGCCCCATCATCCCGGGGCACTTGAGGCGGGTTACATCATACCCCAGCACCGTGGAGTTGTCGCACGCGACGGGTGTGGTGACATATTGAAGCAGCGCGGTATATGGTATGCTCGAGGAATCCGCTGGGGCTGTCGCGGCTGCGTCGGAGGCGGCTCACTCAGGTTGTGTGAGAGTGTGGGTGGCGAGATGCTGACAGTGCGTGCAGGAGGTGGGCTTCCTATCGTGAGGTGATTGATATCGCCCTACGATCACCGGGTGTCGCGATAGCAGCATCTCTTGGGGATCAGGGAGGATAGTGGTGGGGGTGGGACATAAGTGGGCGGATGCGCAAGCGGGGGGATGTACGGGCGGCGTGGGCGGGGCGGCATGGGCGAGAGGGGGCATTGGCCGGAGGGAGCGCGAGCATATGGGTGCTATAGGTGGGGCGAGCGAGCTGTTTCACATGTCATTAGGCTATGTACGCGTTAAGAAACGAATTAGGAAAGACTCACCAAGTGTGATGATGATGGAGAAGGCCGGGAAGCGGGCGAGCGCTGTTGAGATGTCTGGGAGGGGAGAGCGACACTCTGGGGAGGAATGCGTTTGTCCTGTTCGCGCCGTCGAGAGCTCCTGGAGCGGAATCCTACTGCTCGTGAGTGGGGATAGCCGGGAAGCGGGCGAGCGCTGTTGAGATGTCTGGGAGGGGAGAGCGACTCTCTGGAGAGGAACGCGTTTGTCTTGTCCGCGCCGTGAGAGCTCCTGGAGCGGAATCCTAGTGCTCGTGAGTGGGGATAAGGTAAGTGGCCAGGGGGACGTACAAATGTAGCGTTTGAGCGCGGCTGCGACATCCGGGCCTCGTCGTGCGGTAGCAGTGCGGGTGGTGAGCGTGGCGGAGGTGGAGAAGGCCCAAGTCAGTCCGCCAGCGTGTCGATCCATCAGCGCCCAGCGTCTGGCGGCTGTGCGCTATGCAGTGTGCATGAGGTGGCAAGGTGGGACTTAGAAAATAATTGAGTTGCAATCATGTGACGAGACGTGCGCGTGACTCGTGTTCGAGTTTCAACCGCGTTCCCAGCGCTCTGCCCGTTCTCATTCTCAGCCGGCCGACGTTGACTAATCACCCGAATCCTCGGCGCTCCGGGGAGGGGCAATGGCGCTCGGTGCGTATATTCTCAATTATGCAACATCGTGCACCGGTGCTTACCATGCCTTTGGGCTTTTACCCAACAGTTGGCACTGCAAGAAATGGGTGGTAGCCTTCCGTGCACCTCTGCCATGTCCACCCCCAGCACGCTACCTAGACGCCCACAAACGCGACCCACCACAACGTTCCATGCTTCCCCGCCACCACCACCACTCCTGGCGCTCCCCACATGCCGCCCGCTACCAAAGTGCCATCTACACGCCCACAAACGCGACCCGTCCACCAGCTCGCACTTCCGACTACTTCCTGAATACTCGACGCTCTGGGGAAGGGGATTGGTATGTGCGTTCTCAATTGTTCAACGTCACGCCCTGATGCTTATCGCGCCTTCGGGCTTTTACTCAACAGCTGGTGCTGCGAAAAACGAGTGGCTCCAGCACGCCCCAACGTTCCCCACCGCCCCGACACTCCCCATGCACTGCCCACCACTAGAGCACCACTTATACGCCCATGAACGCGACCCAGCCCACTGCTCCGCGTTTCCCCGCCACCGCCACCTCTCCTGACACTCCGCATACACCGCCCGGGCGCCCCAGCTCCAGGCTGACTCCCTGCGCCTCCTCCTGGGTCAGGTAAGATTTCCACCCCCTCTCGCCAACGACTAACTCCCCATCCCCGGTGTGTATTGCTAATTTCAGTGCGCTAGCGCGCTTGTCATCGCGATAATGTTCGCGCGGCGGGTGCATCTGACTGTTGGTGGTTCTCATTTTCGTGCCCTTCATTCTACCACCCTCACTCAGTCTTGTTCTCTTACATCATTTAGTAGTATTCCACATGTTATATATAGTACAATCTACCATTGCCTTTGAATTTGAAACTATGGGTGCTAATGAGATATAATAATCAATAATGGGGCTAAATGATATAATTGGTAGTAGATTAGATTCAATTGGTGGTAGATTAGAGTCAATTGGTGGTAGATTAGGTACTGGTTAGAGTAAATTGGTAGTAAATTAGACTATTCTAGATGTAAATTATAGTAGATTAGGGTATATTAATGACTTTATATGTAAATTAGTGATAAATAGTGGTTTATACCATGATTAGTTAAGCAGTTAGAGTTACTATAATGGTTACAACTCAAATGCTTGAACTCTGAAACCAAATTTGAATGGTAATTACAGTAAACCGCAAGGTCTGCCACTGCCCCAAACATGAATTTAAAAGACAATATCATGATAATACTACTAAATTGGCAGAAACTAGTACTAATTCAAGTTAAACTAGTCCTAATTTAGATGGGGACTAACCAAAAGTCCATAATCTAAAGCTAAAAGTCCATAATCTAAAATAATCCTAATTAGGAACATTTAGCATTAATTTAGGCCTAAATATGGTAATTAGGCCTAAGCTAGGGGTGTCAGTTTTCCCTGATGTCATGGAGGACCAGTTTTTCCTCGTATGTCGCATGGAAATCGGGCTGGGTAAAGGCCTGCAAAGGCCTTTCGCGGATCTCCTCTCCATTTTCGTAAGTGCAGCAGATCCATAGGAGTACCCATGCGAACGACTCGACATCGTGGCGATACTCACGCTTCATATTGGGATTCTGTGTCTGAAGGAGGTCAAGCGCCATGAACGGCATCGCCATCCCAGCCCATGGGGTTTTGCTCGGGAAAGGATGGTCCCGTGGTTGCACAAGGTCAAAGTCGTTTAGGATACCACCATTAGTAGTCTTGTCGCACATTAAATTGGAGATGCTGATAATGCAGTGATGGATCCCACACTGCCACAAACGCAAATGACCTGGGGAGGTTCTTAGATAGGAAAATAGGAGGGGAGTATACTCACAGCGGAAACATTCCCAGAACGCGCTCCAAAACTCTTCGCCTACAAGATCAGTGATGGGATACGATCTACGAAACAGAGTCACTCGTAGCATGCATTCGGTCTTGATCTTAAGGACTCGGGACCCCTGAGGCCGGGAAAACTTCGAGACCGTGCCGACTCCCTCCAAAGTCTTCGTTATATGGCTGGGGCCTTGGGAGCTGCCAGTGGTCTCAAGTGTCTGCGTGCGGCGTCCCCTGGGTTCATGCTGATCAAAAGTTGGTTGCTTCTGCAATAGACACCACAGTTCAAGAGGGTCAAGCCACGTGCTGAAACAGCGGGGAGAGATGTGTCCATCAGACGGTACTTGCGGCCCTACTGCTGTTTTATCCTTTTGGAACTCCCCCACGACTCCCCAGTTCTGAAAGCTAAACCGCTGGAAGGCAAAAAGGAGGACCAAAAAGTAGGGGAGGTCGCAGAGGAAATTGATCCCAAATGACTGCACAGAATGTTGATCGTCGTAATACCATACATAGGCGACGTCGTCTACGAAAGGCGTTAGAAAAAGGGGGAATGCAAGAGTCGCAACACGACTCACTAATAATGACCAGGTTGATACTATGGGTCACCCAGAATGCGCGCGACATTCTTTCTGCAGCATACGATGCACTTTGGAGCATAGCCGAAACCCCGGTGCTCTCGCGGAGTCTCTTTAGGCTCCCTATTCGTGATTCTACATCCCGTTTCCTCTTACCTAAACAACTACCCCCTAATGTTTGGCACGGGAACGCTTTGGATTCCCCCGAATCCAACAACCTTCCGGCTTCAATCCCGTCGGTTGCAACTTCATCGGGCTCCGAGTCCTCGCCTGAGTCCAGAATAGGCTGTGGGCTGATAGATAGCAGTGAATCGCCCATTTTGTAGCGGCGCCGTAGAGTGGACCTCTTCTGTTACGATCCATTGCTTCTCATTCATCATACATCAGTCACTTGACTGATCCCATCTTTCATAGACGCTTCTACTTCCTCCATCATCATCTGACATCATCCACATGCTCCATCATCCGATGATACATCATGCGACCCCTTATCTACTTCTCGACCGCATGGTCACCATTCTATCTTTGTTATCTTTGCTGTTCTTACTCAGCTGCTCAGTCAGCTCGCTTCTATTATCAGTCATCATCCCCCATATGTCTTACTATACTCACGGACCTTGTCATTACTGCGTAGTCATAGAACTACATACACTCTATATAAACGTAGCTACATACTCTTGTATTCACTACGTTTAATCGTTTATTGGTTTCCCCCTCTACTAGCCTCCTGACCCAGAAGGCAACTCAGACCTTGCTAAGTGCCTTGAGTCTTTACTATCGACTCATCGGCTTGTGTTAGCAGGACGTAACATCTTCATTCTTGTCAATTCAAACTTTTGGCTGCTGAGCACGCCCTCCCAGCCAAAGTGACATTTTGGAGGATCCCCCGCAGTGGAAAAAGCAAAGTCGTCCCATCCAGCAGAGCTCGGTCGATCGGGAAAGGCAGCCCGAACCGCGTCCAAGGCGGTCAGTACGACGTCTGGTTTGGGGGATCCGCATCCATCATAGTTGGCCGGGACGTTCATGGGGTCGTTCATAGGGTCATTCCGGTAAAACATGATTCCTAAACCCAAAGGCAGTGGCAGTGGGTCACATTCAATGGCCGCGAGATCCTTCAAGGCCCGGTTGAAGGCAAAAATGAACGGCATATATCCATTTCTCTCGTCATATGGAACAGCAGCGCTAAGCAGGATCAACAAGTGGAATTGGGCTGGGCTGGGAGGACGTACGATTGACTCAAATGGGCGCGAACTCGTGGCCCGTTCGGGCTCTCTCCGTTGCATATTGGAAGCACAGCCGCCAAACATCTTTGCAGGAGATCTCGAGGTTTATTCTCCCTCTGTGGTTCCGGCAAGCACAATGTGAGACACGCTTCAAGAATTTTTTCGATACTGCGCGTCTCATGCCTCTTGATATTCTCAAACATTGAGCCCTGTAGCTCAGAAACGATCGCAGAAGACCCATGACCATTCAGTGTCGGAGTGTTTTGGCTGACTGGAGCATGTTGAAGGGTAGGCGGGCTAGCCACCTGCAATTGCTCCATATGAGGGGGTGGCTTCCGGTAATTCTTCAGTTGCAGCAACGTAGGTGCTGTATAAACTGTAGCACGGTCCCCGGCAGCAATTGCAGAAATATATACCAAGGAAAGAGGTAGAGTGCCAGAATATTTATTGTAGATGCAACATAGGAATTCTAGAACAGGAGAAACGAAACGGCCCAACGTGCATCAGGAATCTAGGGGAACAGATTAGGAGTTCACGAAACGGGTAGAAAATTCCTATTACATAATACCAGACCTTGCAACTGTGCTTGATCAGAAACACGCTAGCCTCAATACCTTTGATGCGCTATGGTTGAGTCATCCAGCTGCGAGTCAATATTATCGGCGAGCTGAAGGAATGTCAAACCAACGCCAATTAATTGGTGAAAAAAACAAACTCACAAATTTCATGAAGCCGCTCGCCAAGCAAGTACATGAACCCAGAACAGCCACATGCGCCGTCACGAAGGTCGACAGCAGGTGGCATGAGGCCGACACTGCTCCGGCTACCGCACAGTATGGGGATCCATGCCGGAGTCCAACCAACAATGGACATGCAATATGTAGGACACCCTGCTGAGGTGAACTATCACGATCAGAATCGGTGACATTCTGCCCCAGCCTCACCGCGCCCGAGAGCATGGTGTGTTCTCAGGAGCGAGGGGCCACACCAGGACCCCCGACTCCCTCTGGGTTGCACATGCGACTCTCTATACGTGGGAATGTACCCGCTTTTATTATGGAGCAGGGAAGTGTAGAATTGAAGGATTTGCGTCATGGCGGGGCGGCTGCGACAGAGGGATCAGCATGGTGGCGGTCAACAGACAAGATTAGGTATACCAGCGGGAGGGGGGCAGGGCGGGCTTGGCAGGGCCGAGAGAAGCATAGGTTGATTGCCGTAAGGGAAGCGAGATTAGATGGGAAGTGATCAGACCCCCCAGGCGACTGGGGAAGGCTGAGGAATGGATTGGTTGAGGTGGTTGAGATGATGAGAATTGAAGAGAGAGGCTGACCTCTTTATATGTTTTTGGAGGGTGTCATGTAATGCTGTGCTGCATTTTCTGAGACATCAACATCGATCGTGTCGGGATCACGTGCGTGCCGACTCCGCGACGCGCCTGTATAAAGTCAGCATCCAAGCAATGCAACACATCTTCCCCGCCCTTCTTGTTGAACTTGCGTTCAACCAACTGTTTCCCACGCGCCACTGGGTGGATAATACACAAATATTAAGATACCTTGCGCTTGGTGGGTTCTTTTAGAGAATTTTTGTTGAAGTCATTTGCCGAAAGTTAAAATGGACATTTATTTAATAATAATATCTATGTGGTGCCCGAAAGATTACAAGTGTATAATTATGGGGAGAGCACCTTTGCATCCGGTAGGGCCCGAAGGAATTAGGTATTAGATTTTTTGGGTTGTAGGGTAGTGACGGCCCATTATCACAGCCTAAATGTAACACGAGTATCGGGGGTTGCTGGCACCTTGCCAACCAACTAAAAACCTAACTTTAGCCCAGGAGGCAGTTGAAGAGGGGGTGCTTACCACAGTGCCAGCAATCCAAGAGGTGGTTGGGGTCGCTGCGGAGTATTAGTATCGTTGCGTTTGAAGGGCATTGAGAAGGACTTACTACTTGTTCTTGATCTGGAGCAGCTGAGCGTAGTTTGAGCCCCAGAATGAGTTCTGGTAGTCGGGCTCGTGGATGTCGGCCTCATTCTGCTCGGCGTGCAACCGTCAGAACCATCCGAGGGGTGTTCGCGACTACACATACCTGGTACGCGCCAGATCCTGGTGTGATCGCACGGAACTGGTCGGCCAATTGACCCGCCAAAGTGTAAGATGCCTTCATATCAGCACGCGTCGCATTCAGCTCCCACGTATTCACAAACAGGACCTTTGCCTTCCAATCAGCCGTCATCCCATGACTACGCATTGAGCGCACATACCTGGTACAAGGAGTTCCTCCACGCCGGAGTGACGCTCGTGCCATCGGTGCTTCCATTGTACCCATATGGGGTGGTGAAGTGGATCTGGGAGAAGAATGCCTGCTTGTTCGTCTCAACAGTCAGGTTCACCAGCTGCGCACGACCCTCGGCGGTGACATGGTTCGCCTGCGGAATCAGGCGCGAGCTGAGGACGGATGGGAATCCAATAGCCTAGATCGGAGAGGCCCGTTGAGTGATATGCCCTGTAACGTGATTGATGAACGTACATCCTGGGTGCCCTCCTTGCCCTCGACATATCCCTGGAACCAGGTCCAGTATGAGTCGATCTGGATGACGCTCGACTCCTTTGACCCGAGTGTGGACGCCCTGTCAATCAGCGCCTGCATCGACGCACTGGCCTCGGCCGGGGTCAACTTGGGCGTGAGCAGGATCGCATTTCCGATCGATGGCTAACCCGAGGATGAATAATGAATGATAGGGCAGAGCATTGCTACTCACGGTCACATATCCACCCCATCCCTGCTCGGCGAAGGTGGTCGCATTGTCCATGAACACCTCGAGGAAGGACTTGTAGTTGTCGTCGCTGATGTCCCAATTGATGTTGGCACTGTGAGACGGGTCAGCCGAGGAGAGAATGAGAGGGCGGGGTGACATACACTTGGACAGGCACGCGGGGGGTTGCACGGATGGAGGCCTCGAGGACGACGCCGAATGTCCCTCCGCCTCCACCGCGGAGGGCGAAGAACAGATCCTGGTTCTGGCACGAGTTGGCAACCCTGGAGACGCCATCTGGGGTCACAATTTTGTATTGTAGCTGCAAAGATTGTGAGTTGATGGAATGGGCAAAAGTGTAGATACATACGACGCGATCAACACCCAAGCCAAGTGTTGGCGAGAGAGGGGAGTGGCCGCCGGCCTATTATGCGCGTCAATTTATGCAGGAATGCAGAGAATCGCATCGTCTGACCTGTCCCCAGCCACCTGCAGCCCCGACCGACTCGTCAGAACCACCGACGACCATCAATCCATTGTCATCTGCGAATTTGTAGATGTCCGCAAACTGTTCGCCGGCCTGCATGAACGCGTTAGGACGCGGTCTCTTGGAAAAACTGGGGACGACTTACACCGAAGGTGAGGGCGTTGGCGCTGGATTGGGCCGTGCAGCCCTCGGGGACGAAGTTTGCATTGTGGGAGATCTAGTAGGGGGTCAGGGCTTGTGATGTGAGGGCAGCGGCGAATGAGACTGCTGACATATTTCATGTGATGCATCTGGGCATGCATATTCAGATCAATGTAAACAAGTGAATGAAATGAAGTCGTACCCAGAGGGCCAGCGAATTCGGGGCTGAGCTTCGCCCAGGGAGATCGTGCTGACAAGTGCATCATGGTTAACAAAGCGAAAGGCCGAGAATGAGGAATGGAGCCTACCCCTGTGTTCTTGATAACCAAAGGCATCCCAGTTGTCTTGCTAAAGTTATATGCCGCATTTATATCACTCGCGCCCTGGACGTCGATCTAGGCAGGGCTGAGATAAGAACGACCACTCAATTTGAATGGACGTACGTAGTAGTTCGGAACGCTGCCCTGCATGCACCGAGCGGGCGGCGCGAATGCCTCAGAGTCGACTGGCTCGGTCCAGTCCAGCTCGCACTGGTCCCCAGTCGACATGCACATCTCCCACTGTGTCTGAAGTGATTGACGAGGAGTCAGCCATTGCATCAAGTTAAAAGTATTAGGGTGCTTACACCCATATATGTTCCGAAGAAGTCGGAGCGGCTCACTAGAACACGTCAGTTCAGGAAGGACTCAGTAAGGCACGAGAACATACTGTGGCTGTTGAATGTATTGTCCTGGATGAACTTGCACTGAGTCATATTCGCCGCGACGGGATTCCCATTGTAGTTCGTGAAGCAGGGTAGGGACCATGGTTCTCCAGGATACAGGCGTCCGCCGACGGTCGTGTTCAGGGCAGCCCAGTCAGCAACACTCGGGCTGGCTGCGCGTCGAGTAGCCAGTGATGAGGCGAGGCGCCCCGTGGATGTGATGAGGACGAAGAGACCGAGACGGTTGTTGCGGAAGTACATCGCTGGTGAATGATAGGATAGTATCGTCATTCAACCCGGTATTTGTACCATTTCCTGACCACGGCACTGGACTCTCCGGCTACCGCGCTTGGAGTCTGCAATAGGGGCTGCGCAAGAGGCTGCCGACTCCATTCACTGTCGGGCGCAATTCTACCCGTTTGCTGTCTTACCTTGTTGCCAGATATGTTTCTGTAAGATGCGCCCGCGGATAGCCGAGAGTAGACCCAAGGGGGTGAGAGACCCACTGGACATCGGTAAAGCCAACCCCAATTGGTAAGCGAGCGTCGGCATTCCGAAACCTGGGCATGGTCTAGCTGCTGGGGAGGGCATCTCGAGCTGCAATACCAGGCTAAACAATCATCTCTGACACAGCCCTTGGATACACCAGGCTCGCCGCACCAACCTGCGATAACATCGGAGTGGACATACTTATTCATACTCCAAGCCTGGCATGTCGTCGAAGTAAACCTCAATTACGCTTGCCACTCTAGTGCTATATGGTGGAAATCTTAAAGTCTCCTAGCTGACAACCGAACGGACAGATTCGGCCTCACTCCAACCAGAGATCTTGGTGAGGAGTTGGTCGGAAGCCGCCATTTGGCTAGAGTGAAGCCGCGTTTCACGTCAAAGACTAACTCCGATAACCCCGGCCGCCCTCGAGATTCCCACGGGTACGCTGTGGTCCGTTGAGCGTCGGACTGTGCCTGCGGCTCGCACTGGCAACTGCTGGCAATGACTCAACAGATAGCCTGATCAACTGGTTGGTGAAAATCTGCAGAACAGCACGGAGTGTTGTGAGAAAAAGCTTTGACGATAGATGAGAATGCTCGAATGGAAACCCCGCTTGCGCGTGAGATGGAAGATAGCGAGCGACGAACTGTGGATGGTCCTAGACTCTGGCCGGGAAACAAGCAAACAGAAAATGACACGGCAAGTTGCAAGATTATAGTTTTCTATTTTCGAGGCTGCTCATCCACATGGAAAAAATTCCCAACTCAACTGTGAACGACGAGGCGCGCTGTTGGGTTTGGTAAACAGGAAACATGGTGATAGCGGCGTCCTGGGCTAGCGCGAACTTGAACACATACCCTACACCTACACGCGTTTTTTGCACGCCGCCTGTGCTAAATTTTCTTGGTCATGACCTCGTCCCTGTCATGATTCCCACGACTTGTTTCAACATCTTCCCGTCATCAAGTCACATTGAACGACCAAGTCCGAGTGCTGGCTAATTTTCTGCTCAAATTCCCGCTCGGTTCCCTTATCATAAATGCCCCACAATCCATTGAAACATGGAAGCAAGGTTATCTGTACGATCTATCATTAGCTTTTTTTTGTGTATCAGTCTCAGGACGGTCTTTTAGTAGGGATCTACACATGAACTGCTGAAGATACATCTAAAAGTTGAAACACCCCCTGACTAACGTCGATCTGTAGTAACAGACGTGGGAGACATGTCTTTTTGTGTTGGGGACTCAGCATTCAGTACTCGTGCGATACGTGATCCGAGTAAGCCCATATGCAACATTACAGAGTAGAGACATCGCTGACGGTTTGCATCCAAGGGGAGCGATGAAATGGAACCGGCTGCGACTGGATGGCGCGTTGACGAGTTGGCGCTTTCCAGCAGACGTACATTATCTCACTAAAAATGGGCTAGGATCGCCATCGGCTTGTGGCCCCGAGTGCGCATCCATCGGCGCTATGTGGGGTGCCGCCTTCATTCCAAACAATATTCGACAAAATTCCCAGCATCACCCGAGAAATAAGCGAGACTGATCATAACCAATTGGAACCCTGCACGGTCCTAACGGAGGATAGCGTAGTCGTGGGAGCGTCGGGACGGGGCATCGGAGTTAGTGCTCAACGTGAAACGCGGCCTCACTCTGGCCCAACCAACTACCGTCGTACATTCGGTCGTGGGCCAGGACCCCAGGATTTCAGCAACGAAGCATCGAGGCAGGAGAACTTTGGGTTTACTTGGGTGTGACGGGCTTGGGGTGCCACGTCCGTTCTGGTACTGGCGAAACCTGGTGGTTGGTGTGGCGGGCTTTCGTCAATGTGAGAGGTTACGCAGGGGCTACTCTGAACGATCTTCGACTGATATTGCCAAATTCTGAGGTGTCTTCACCATGGCGCAATGACCAGTTGACGCAATCTTTCGGAGTGCCGTCGCTCGGTTGCCATTTGGAGTTATACCGATTTAGAGTGGGTCGATCCCAGGGATCCCAATCCCCTTTGGTCCATTATTCCAAGCGCCCTAGAGCACATTTTGCGAGAATGCGTTTCTCGCGACGAGATACTACTACAAGCGCGTTTCAGCCACGTTTTCCGACCGATTCAATGACTCTTGGCCGCAACGGCGCCCGGCGCTATTCTCCTCAGCTTAGAAATGGTCGCATGTGGATATTGCGCCCGAGAGTGAATAGAGCCGGCAGCCTCGTCCATGGCCTCCATTGACGGCAAGACTCGACTTGGCGTGATAATCGGAGAGCCTGCCGTGGCCAGGAAATGGTACAAATACCAGGTTGAACGACAAGACTATCCTACCATTCACCAGCGATGTACTCCCGCAACAACCGTCTAGGACTCTTCATTCTGATCGCATCTACGGGGCGTCTTGCCTCGTCGGTGGCCACTCGACGCGCTGCCAGCCCGAGTGCCGCTGACTGGACCGCCCTGAACACGACAGTAGGCGGACGCCTATATCCTGGAGAACCGTGGTCGCTGCCCTGCTTCTCGAACTACAACGGCAATCCTGTCACCGCCAACATGACTCAGTGCAAGTTCATCCAGGACAATACGTTCAACAGCCACAGTATGTTCTCGCACCCATGCCTCTTTCCGAATTCTCTGAGTTGACGCGTTCTAGTGAGCCGCTCCGACTTCTTCGGAACATATATGGGTGTAAGAACCACAATACTTTCCAGTAGACGCAAAGCCTAACTAATTGCTAACTCTAGACACAATGGGAGATGTGCATGTCAACTGGGGACCAATGTGAACTCGACTGGACTGAACCCGTCGACTCGGATGCATTCGAGCCGCCTGCGCGGTGCATGCAAGGCAGCGTCCCGAATTACTACGTACGTCTATTCGAATGTTGTGATCGTTCTTGTCTCACTCCTCGCCTAGATCGACGTCCAGGGCGCGAGTGACATAAACGCGGCATATAACTTTAGCAAGACAACCGGGATGCCTTTGGTCATCAAGAACACAGGAGTATGCTCTGTTCTCCGTTTCTGGGCTGCTCTCATAGTGCTAACTCGTCTGCCAGCATGACCTCCCTGGGCGAAGCTCAGCACCGAATTCGCTGGCCCTTTGGGTACGATTTTCATTTCATTTTTTTTGTGCGCATTGATCTAAAGTTGCGTGTTCCAGATGCATCACATGAAATATGTCAGTGGTCTCATCCGGTCTCATCCTTATGCCATTAATATTGACATCCTATTAGATCTCCCACAACGCCAACTTCGTCCCTGAGGGCTGCACAGCCCAATCCAGCGCCAATGCCCTCACCTTCGGTGTAAGTCGTCGCAAACTTCTCAAGGAGATGGCGTCCTTACGCGTCCATGCAGGCTGGCGAGCAGTTCGCGGACATTTACAAATTCGCAGACGACAATGGATTGATGGTCGTCGGTGGCTCTGACGAGTCGGTCGGCGCTGCAGGCGGCTGGGGACAGGTCAGTCAATGTCAGTTTCTCCATTCCTGCATCCATTGACCCTGCATCCTAGGCCGGTGGCCATTCTCCTCTCTCACCAACGTTGGGCCTGGGTGTTGATCGTGTGGTATGCGACTCTACTTCGCCGATTCAATCAGCTTACAATATTTGCAGCTGCAATACAAAATCGTGACTCCGGATGGCGTCTCCCGTGTTGCCAACTCGTGCCAGAACCAGGACCTCTTCTTCGCCCTCCGTGGTGGAGGCGGAGGGACATTCGGTGTCGTCCTCGAGGCCTCCATCCGTGCAACCCCCCGCGTGCCCGTCCAAGTGTATGCCACCCACGCCCTCTCATCCTCTTCATGGCTGATCCGTATGCTACAGCGCCAACATCAACTGGGACATCAGCGATGACAACTACAAGTCCTTCCTCGAGGTGTTCATGGACAACGCGACCACCTTCGCCGAGCAGGGATGGGGCGGATATGTGACTGTGAGTAACGAGACTTTGCCCTATCACTCATTATTCATCCACGGGCTAGCCATCTATCGGAAATGCGATCCTGCTCACGCCCAAGCTGACCCCGGCCGAGGCCAGTGCGTCGATGCAGGCGCTGATTGACAGGGCATCCACGCTGGATCGAAGGAGTCGAGTGTGATCCAGATCGACTCCTATTGGACCTGGTTCCAGGGATATGTCGAGGGCAAGGAAGGCACCCAGGATGTATGTCATCCATCCTGCTCTCCTAACATTTCACTGAGCATTGTTGATCCAGGCGATCGGATTCCCATCTGTCTTGAGCTCGAGGCTGATCCCACAGGCGAACCACGTCACCCCCGAGGGCCGGGCGCAGCTGGTGAATCTGACAGTGGAGACGAACAAGCAGGCATACTTCTCCCAGATCCACTTCACTACCCCATACGGATTCAATGGGAGCACCGACGGCACGAGCGTCACTCCGGCATGGAGGAACTCCCTGTACCAGGTACGTTGCGCGCAGTGTAGTCACAAGATGACAGCTGATTGGAATGCCCAGGTCCTGTTTGTGAATACGTGGGAGCTGAACGCAACGCGCGCTGATATGCAGGCATCTTACACTCTGGCGGGACAATTGGCTGATCAGTTCCGTGCAATCACACCTGGATCCGGCGCGTACCAGGTACGTGTACTCAATAGATATACGTCGGATAAGATCTGATGGTTACGATGAATAGAATGAGGCCGACATCCACGAGCCCGACTATCAGAACTCATTCTGGGGCTCGAACTATGCTCAGCTTCTCCAGATCAAGAACAAGTAGTACGTCGCTTCCAGCTCTTCACTACCACGATGCTAACATTCCGCAGCGACCCCAACCATCTCCTGGATTGCTGGCATTGTGGTAAGCACTCTTCTATTTTCGATTGTCTCCCACGCTGAAATTTGGTTTCTAGTTGGTTGGCAAGGCGCCAGCAACCCCCGGTACTCGTGTTACATTTAGTCGCGGCATAATCGCAATGGAACATTCGGTACCCTACAACTCAAATCTTAATACTTAATTCTTTCGGGCACGGCTGGACGCTAAATCACTCTCTGCTCCTATTACCACAATTATTTACTTTTAATTACTGGGTGGCCTATATGCACAGCTATCCTAAAAACTTAATAAACAAATCATTTCATCCCCTCTGACTCCTAAGATTTTCTCGCGTCAACGCGGTCAATGGTTCTTCAGTGCCAGTTTATTGCCAGAAAGCCCAATTGTATTCATTACTTTGTGCGTGGCGCTACTATTGCGTGTGATGGTCATACTTTGTCCCTACAAGGCTGCTCTTCAACCTCATGTTGTTCTGGGACGATCGTCAACGAAGCCCTTGTATTCATTTGGTACGAGGATACAATATGCGTATGCTATAGACAGAGTGAGATACATGATGATAGCGACCCCCCGAACTCAAAACGACGGCTGAATCACGTCCTTCGCCGATTAAAATGCGTCAAACACACATTCGTACCCGTCGCTGGAATCCAAGCACTGCATAGGATGCATGCTCGTTTGGGAATTACCCGTGAGCCAAGCTGTTTGACAAAATCCGACCTCGGGTGCGCATTTCTATCACCTCTACGTTAGAGTCGGCGGCCAAACCAGGGTCCCGGAAGAGTCACGGAAGACGCAACTCGAAACACAGATATTCTTCCCAATGTGATGGATTTACGCATGCATCGCAGAATAAGTTCAGCGTTGACCTGGACGGGTCCATTTTGATGGTAGAATAGGTGCGGATCCAGTCCCACCCGTCCAATGGTTCCAATGTCTAAGGTCTCTAGATGAGGAAGGAATTTGTGGAAAGTAAGCGGAGGCGTACCGGGACAACAGTCCACCGAACGGGTGAAGATGGTCCTCGGACGCCGATGGAACCGGAAGTTAACCACACATGAGTGCGGAGTGGAGGTACCTTCGTCAAGCCACACGATGGAGTCGGCTGATCCGCCGAGACGCGCTGGACAGCGGAAGCACACAGTGGTGGTCTGGATGCTCAATGCCTACCCGACGTGTCTATATACTGTCTGTAGGTAGGGTCCGGTCAGGTGATGTCCTGGAGTAGGCGCCAAGGCGCCCTACTACAACGAGTTCAGTATCCACATCGGAATACGGAAATGAAGGGTGCTGGGGAAGACGACCGTAGAGCTTGGAATCAACGCAGAGGCCGCAAATCCAGCTGGAAACTCTGGACCTGAGGGCATTAATGGTGGGAGGGGGAGGGAGATTGTTCATGTTGGAGATGCCGGTTCTCTGGAAAAGCCATGCGGTATTTACACGGTCGAAGCTGGCGCTTTGACTGCCAAGAGCCTTCAAAGGAGGATGTGATGTGCAGTGCCCATTCCCCCGTCCACTCAGGATGTGGTTTTCGTTTTCAATTCAATCCGATTGCTAACAACTCCATCAGGCAGTAGCTGAGACGAACAATCGAAAACCATGGACACCATTTTTTCAAATTGTTCGGTGGGCACCCCGGGGATTCGGCGAAAAGGCACATTCATCAGGAAAATAACACACTTCTGGAAGACGGTCGCAAGGGGGTCCCAGGATGCCGAGCCGACAACCAAGGTAGGGGGGGCCTGCCCAAATCGCTTGAAAAAATTTTGTATCAGTAATATATCCCTACGTAAAATTTAAAATTTAAATACTATGCCTATAATGCTGTCCCGCGACGACGCTGTACCGCCCGCAGGTGCGGGTTGAGCTACGAGCTTGTTGGGATGGCTGCGGCGCATGTACACCACGCCGGGTTTGGTCCCCGCCGCGGTATGACACTGTGGTTGCGCCCCCATTTGGCCTCACGACCTCAATGCGGGTGTTGGTTGACGTGGCGGGTGTCGGCTGCGAGGGTGGGAGTAAGTGATGGGGGAGGAGTTGTTGCCCCCAACTCTCGCAAATGAGGTGGAGGTTGCGGGTGAATGCATAAGATTGGAGCTCACATACTTTAAGAACTTAGAAAAATACATGTGGGTGAGACGGTGCCACGGTGGATGCAAATCACCTCTCCATTTGGCAGGAGAGGATGCAGGAGCCGGGTGTACTGCGAAAACAAGAAAAACATACCCCTGGCTCCCCCATTTGCAGGAGGAAGGTGTTGGCAGTGGAGGAGGCAGATGGGAGATTAATAGAATATATTAGATATGTATTGAGTATGTAGTGATGTATGAGGAACAATCCTCGAATGTAACTCATTATGTAAGACTGGACGCGCTTACATAATCGGTAAAGCGGAAATTATTCTAAGTCTAAATACTGAGTGAGCTTGCACTCCAACAGAAGGGTGGCGAGTCCTGCGAGCAATGACGAAAAGGTGCATGAAGCCGGGCCGCCTACACGGCGTGCACATCACTAGAGGGTTCATGATGCGATTGGACGGTAGGGTTGATGCAACGCCGTTCCGCCGGGCCTTCCATGTTCGAAGGGGGCGATCATCGTACGCAAATAGAGGGCGTCTGTAATTCCCGAGTCATCCCCAACGCGTCGGGTTCACAATATTCAAGGATCGTCGGTCGCGCTTCTTCCCCAATCCCCAGTCTGCTCCTCAATACTTCCTTTTACGGACGTTTCCTTTCCTCTGTCATGGACCCCAACATATTCCATATCACACGTCCTTATTTCATTTATCTCTCGATTCGGACCTGTCGGCGCAAGAGTACGCGCGCGATATGGCAGGGTTTGTAAACATATAAAAGGGCGGCCTCTCTTTTTATCGAATCTTTTTATCGCTCTTTTCCCTCGAGGGAGTCCCTCAACGCGTTCGCTCTCAGCCACAAGACTTCAAGTTGATCAAGTCAACGTTCAAGTATAAGTTACAAGATACGCGTCCTCGTCGCGTGGTTCGTCGCCCCGCCCGTTTCTCCCGTGCTGACTCGTTTGTTGCGGGTCGTCAACCGCCCCTTGTCTCTCCCGGACCACAGGAGCTCCTAAAACCCCTCCACACCGCGTGTACACTTCAAACTCGATGTCTACTAAACCCCCAAGGTCAATATTTTTAGATCTTCAGCTCCTGAAAAGCTCTCCCAATCAGTGGTCGACCGTCTAAAAGACCCCCGAATGAAATTTCGCACCGTGATCAGTCTTCTCAGTCTTTTCCGGCAGGTTCTTCATATCGACGCGGCTAATCAACAAACGCGGTCATTGCCCGAGTCGAATCGCCACCAAAAACCTCAATTGCGAACTCTGGTTTCGCTTGCAACACTCCTCGTTCGACGGCATGAGGTTACCGCAGTGGTTGGGTCCCTGGAGCAGGCAGCGGTGGCATACAACACTCTAAACTCCCATGATCAATATACCCCTCAACATGTTATTACCACACGAAACCCTCCCGACAAGAAGGATAAATCCTCCAAAATTCCCATACCTGGCCCAGATGACCTTACCGTGGCAAAAATTCTGATGTATCTCACCCAAGTTGGGTGAGTTGTGCACCCATAAATTGGTATTTTATCTGACCCATGTCTGCGCTACCAGCCCCAACCAGCCCTTTGACGATCATGCAAAGTTCATCATGCAATTCACGAACCAATGCCGCAGCTTGAATGCATCTAACGACCCGGTGGCTGGGGTCTCCTTACGCAGCAATTCATGACTTATATCATTGGGTCATCTGCCCCGAAAATGTTGCATCGAATAACCCACGACAAATACTCTAAACCATATTTCCACAGGATCGTTCGGCTTCCAGCAAGCGACCTGCAGTGGGTTGGGAAGAAGACCTCCCCGCCGAATTGGTTTGATAGGCAATTTATCATCGCCTTGCACAGTAAACTCGGCGTTCGATACCTGAGAGGAGTGCAGCGCAGCATCGCGCAGCCACCTGCCGATCCGGATTGGGGGAGGCTGATCAAGGGGCTTCCAGCATGCGAAGCTAAGGACCCTGACGCCTACCAATTCATCTTTCCCAACCTCTGGAGCCTCACACCCGAGTCGAAGGCCCTGTACACGCGGGACACACACCGCGAGTTCCACCAGATCCTCTCTATCTTGCTCCTAGGTTACCGAGACTCCCTGAAGAGGCTCGTCGGGTTGAGGGGCTCGGAGCCACCGGAGCCACCGGAGCTCGAGGAAGCTATTAACGCTGTGCATGATTGCCTGGCAATTCTAGAGCCTATCGCCCATTCAGCGGCGGCCATTAATCATCTCTCTGTCGTCGCCGATGCTGGCAGTGAGCAGGAGGATCGAGATTCCACTCCTGCAGCACGAGAGCCGCCACCAGCCAGTGTCATTGCACCAAGCGATGAGGCAGATGATCACGAGAAGATTGAAATGCGGTTGGAGGAGGCCACGTTGGAAGATTCGGCCGACATGGATGTTACCGATGTCGAGGAAGCACTGCCCCCCTCCCTTATCGATACGCCGCTCATCCGGTGGCTCAAGCTTCAAGTAGCGTACTTCACTGTGCCTAACAACATCATTTCTCTCTTCCAGCCCGACGCACACCTCCCGAACCCAATCAAGCTAACAATATACCCCATACGCTACACCGGAAAGACTATGGCACCTCTGATGCCTGTACTGGAAGACGTCGTGCGAAAACATCCGCTTCACCTAGCGACCGCCGATGAGTCTACAGATATGGAATTGGTGAAGGAAGCCTTCGCAACGATGGTGGATTCGGAGGATGTCCATCCGTCATTCGGTCACGTCTTAGGTCGCATGCGCTGGGGTTCCGGGTTCAATGGGCGGATTCATTGTGAAGCAGCTCTCGCCGCGCATCTCTTCGGGCCCGCGGAAAGCGGCTCCTCAGTGAGTTTTCATCTTCTATCGAACACCTTTCATGCACCATGCCGACCATTGAATCAGGTGTACGACAAGAACACGATCGGCGTATCAAAACGCTGCTGCCCCGTTTGTTCGGCGATCCTCGAGGAGTTGTCGCCTGCCCAGATTATCGATACTCTTGGGTCCCACCGGACACTGATGCCATGCGCGCTGCCAGACACTCTTCCACCAGAGGTGGTCGACCGCATTTTGCACAGATTTGAAGGCCAACTTGCATCCGCACTCCGTGATCTATATCAGCAGAGCAAGCACCCTCGGAAGGGCTCCCACGCATCCGATGGGTCCGCCAACTCACATCCGCTTGGTGGTGTGCTAGAAAAAGCGGTGGACGTGTATGATATATGACATTGATTAGTGGTTACCCTTGGCGACAAGTGTGTAGTTTTCGAAATCAATAAATAAAGTACATTTATTGAAGTAAGAAAATAACCAATCACTGCGGAGCTCGGTTTATCGTTCGACCGGATTTCAGACCCAGCCATCAAATGTATCACGATTTTGTAGCTAAGATACTATTTGAAATTTCTTCCAACTTATCGCGGAATCGGGAGATAAGGCCCGACGATTTTTTCAATCCCGATTCTCGATTCAAAAATAGACCAACATTTGGACCCCGCCACATCCATTTCTCGCGTACGTCCAACTATGTAGCTCTCCGAAATTATCTTATCTTTGGACCACCCAAGTCATGCTATCTTAGTAGTATCTAGCCAACTCCGACCTTTTAGAAGCATATCTCGGCTTCGGAGACAGCGAGTCGCTGATCATTCCATGACAGCCTCAGGCCCTCACCCAACTGAAACCGATTTTTTTTTACAAGTCCATCTTTACGTTCCCCCACCATGACCGCTGCGGCGTGTGTCTCCTCCCTCAAGTTCCTGGTTGGCCCCTAGTATGTTTTTTTACTACTATATCTTCTGCAGTGCTTATTTCAACAACACCAAGGGCTAGTATCAGTGTAGTATTTATCCTCGAGTTCGAGTCGCGGGTGCGTCCATCTTTTTTTCTCTACCAGCACACCTGACCTCGGATCAGGCATTCCACACCTCATATGAAAACCTCCAAACCTTCTGCATCAACAAAAGTGGCGACTTCTATGGGTATGCAAGGTGCGCGTATTCACCTGTGGATTTTTTTGTGCTAACAGGGCGGTTGCGTGTTGATTAGGATGTCAGGTCTAGCGCGCCGAGGCAATTACAAGGATTGTGTTAAGCAAAGCGCCTCCACCAACCCACTACTTGACCGCCCACTGCTTAATGTAAGTTTGCGCATACCCGACTCAATTTTTTCGCACTGACCTTTGCCGTCCAATCTGTACCACGGCGTAGGTGCGATTTATCTGGCCAACTTACATACACCCTGCCGCTCCCGTCCCTTCCTCTGATTCCCCGCCTGCTTATCCACTCCGGCTTTCTTGCCCTGCAAGGCCTCTATGACACCCAAACTCCTTCACATTGCGACACGCTCCACATACGCCCTTGCACTCCTCTTCTTTCTCAGTGAGTATCGGGATGGAGAAGGTGGTTTCGATTCACGGGGAGTAGGCTTGGAGTGTTGGGACTGATTTGGGGGCGTATAATAGCAGGATTCCGGTTCCAATGCCCTTACCTTTGGTGTAAGTCATCCTGACTTTCCGAGACATATTATCCTCATGAATTCGTGCAGGCCGGGGAGCAATTTGCCGACATCGAGGTATCCATGTAGCCCCATTATAATTTTGCAGGGGAATTCCAGCTGTGCCTGTTATAATGTGTCTGCATCTCTACCATAGCTAGGGCAAATTATAATGTACACTAGGGATGAATTATAATGATTGAATTATCAGCAGCACTGGTAGTATGCCCGCATTAGGAGCGGACCCTGACCCGCCCAAAGTTAGTAATCCGATCAAATCCCAGCATTGCCCGCCCCCAGCCCGCCCTCCAGGGGTCGGGTTCTCCCGCTCCCAGCGGATCTTTGCGCGCAGGGACGCGTTAGAAAGCGTGTACAATGCGCTCAAAAACGCGCTAATTTTCGAGCAATTCCGTGGAGAAGTGGCTAGGATCGAGCGATTTTAAAATAAACATGCATTTGGACCGTTTTTGTTATATAAAATTACTGAACCAGCGGATTCTAGCGGTAAGGGACGCGTTTAAAAGCGATTCCAAGCCGCTTCCGATCCGCCCCTGTCTCATCTTATTCCGTGGAGAAATGGCTTCTGCACAAACCACCCATCCCCAGATAACCCCCTTCCTGAGACAATACACAAACCAATAAGCTTATAAAAGGTTTAGCATATTCTATGAGGGTCATGGATCACTTATTCATCTCCCATGGGGCCCACATGAAATTATTCTGGCAGTGGATGAACCCAGTACCCAAGACTTTCAAGATAATCATAGGCTAGACTAACTCCAAGCTCAAGGCAAATACAGTTTCATCTGACTTTTATAATATATACTCTGCTTACTTCCCAGAAGCAGTAGATGGCTTCATGGGTGCTATATACTAGGTTTTGTGTGTTTATATATGGTATTTAGTAGGGAGGATGATGTTCTGTGGGCAAAATATCCATATGTTATCCCAATAAAATAAGCATATTGGTTTGGGATATGATATTTAATTATGATGGGACCCAAAAGAAGTCTGGGGAGTGATGAGATGTCAAAGGAAGTCCAGATGTTGATGGGATGTCAAAAAGAAGCAGCTCAAATAATAATGGTCCCCTAGGACCCCCCTCATTATAATGTGCCCAGCCATGTATGTATTATTATTAGAAGCAATAATTGCCATTTGCTTGCAGTATTCTGAGTGCACATTATAATTCCCCCAAGCTATGGCAGACATAGTGGTACATTATAATGTGCACAGCTGGAATTTCCCCATGAAATAATAATGAGGCTACAGGGACTGTTGCGACATCTACAAATTCGCGGATGACAACGGATTGATGGTCGTCGGTG
This sequence comes from Infundibulicybe gibba, assembly GCA_015501065.1. NCBI lineage: Eukaryota > Fungi > Basidiomycota > Agaricomycetes > Agaricales > Omphalinaceae > Infundibulicybe > Infundibulicybe gibba. Next base: position 34,269 of record JADNYI010000248.1, read on the forward strand.
GCTCTGATGAGTCGGTCGGTGCCGCAGGTGGCTGGGGCCAGGTTAGTCAATGACAACATCTGCATTCCTCCAACCATTAACCCTGCGTCTCCTAGGGCGGTGGCCACTCCCCTCTCTCACCAACATTGGGATTGGGTGTCGACCGTGTGGTATATGTTTGCGATATTTTTACCAGCGCGGTGAACTGACGATCCCGATAGCTGCAATACAAGGTCGTGACTCCAGATGGTGTATCCCGGGTTGCCAACTCGTGCCAGAACCAGGATCTTTTCTTCGCTCTCCGCGGCGGAGGAGGCGGAACCTTCGGTGTCGCCCTCGAGGCCTCCATCCGTGCCACTCCCCATCTACCCTTGCAAGTGTATGTGACCTGCGCCCTCTCATTCACTTCATCGCTGACCAATACCACAGGGCCAACATCAACTGGGACATCAGCGAAGACAACTACAAGTCCTTCCTCGAAGTGTTCATCGACAATGCAACGACATTCGCCGAACAAGGCTGGGGTGGATATGTGACGGTGAGATAGCATTCATCGGACACGCCGCCCATCACTCACGCTTGGTTCAGCCGTCGATTGGAAATGCGATTCTGCTCACGACCAGGCTGAACCAGGCCGAGGCCAACACGTCGATGAAGGCACTGATTGACAGGGCCTCCACCCTTGGCTCGAAGGAATCTAGTGTTGTTGAGATTGACTCATACTGGACTTGGTTCCAAGGATATGTCGAAGGGAAGGAAGGAACCCAGGACGTATGTCACCCATCCTGCTCTTCTAGGCATGTCACTGAGGCTCATTGGCGCAGGCAATCGGATTCCCATCTGTCCTGAGCTCGCGTCTGATTCTGCAAGCAAACCACGCTACCCCCGAGGGCCGGGCGCAGCTGGTGAATCTGACAGTGGAGACAAATAAGCAGGCATTCTTCTCCCAGATTCATTTCACCACGCCGTACGGATACAATGGGAGCACTGAGGGCACGAGCGTCACTCCGGCATAGAGGACTTCCCTGTACCAGGTACATTGTTTAATATCATGGCTGTAGAATAACAACTGATTGCAATGTCAAGGTTCTATTTATAAATACGTGGGACCTCAACGCGACGGTTTCCGACATGAAGCATTCTTACACTCGAGCTGGTCAATTGGCTGACCAGTTCCGTGCAATTACACCGGGATCCGGCGCGTACCAGGTATGTGCGCTTGATGGATATATGTCGGATAAGTTCTGATAGCTACACGCTGAATAGAACGAGGCCGATATCCACGAGCCAGACTATCAAACCTCATTCTGGGGCTCGAACTACGATCAGCTACTTCAGATCAAGAACAAGTAGTAAGTCGTTTCTGACGCTCTACCACCACAATGACACTAACATCCCGCAGCGACCCCGACCATCTCTTGGATTGTTGGCATTGCAGTACGCACATTCCTTTTTCTTAAGCGCTCTTTGGGCTAATGTTGATGTTTCTAGTTGGTTGGCAACGTCCCAGCAACCCTCGATACTCGTGCTACATTTAGGTCGCGGCATAAACTACCTTACAACAACTGTTAATACCTAATTTCCTTGGGCACCACCAGACACCGAATCGCTCCTTGCTCTCCTCGCTTTCCTTTCGTTGATAAAACCATCTGAATTATTACCAATAAGCTCCGAGCGCCACATAGATAATGTTATAATATATGGAACCCCAATTTAACTTGCGATGAATGAGCCCCATGCCGTGAAGTTGAACATTTCTACGAGTTAGCCCCCACGGATGCCCCCACATCCAAAGTGTCGGGAGAAGATATTTTTTGTCCGATGAGCTGTACAGTGCATTGAGTGAAAATTCGATGTAGGCAAATCCTCGTTGAATTTTCACAACATACAGAGATATGCCCAAAATGTACTCGGAATATGGTTCTCGTAAAATTCCCGAACCTTTCTTCAAATATGACGTGAATTCTGCTTGAATTTGACTGAGAATGTCCTAAAAATTTGCTCAGAATGTTGCAGCTCTCAAATTTCAATTTACCACAATCTGAATGGTCTGACTCACTGCCACTGTCTGAGGTGGGTACTGGTCGGATTATGGCCAGGTTGTGGTAGCTTGAGCAAGCTAAAAAAATATCCTGGTAGTATCGTATTCTCGGTTGTCGCATGTTTCGGATACTGTAATATCACGCCAGGGGAGAATGGGCGCGCTATAATGAACATCTGGAGGTTAGTATGGTCAAATGGGTACTGCCGGTGGCTTTGCGAGGTTGAATTATGAATACGCGCAAATGCGGGGTGAGATCGGTCTTCAAGTTCGCGTCGGCGATGCGGTTGATCTCACACTCCAATTCAAACTTTCCAGGGAAAATATTAACAAATCGGGGCGTTTTCCTGAAAGTGTACATGGAAGCATCAGGAAAATTACAAGTAGTTTTCGGACCCCTTGGACCCCTTGACCTTTTTTGGAATCCCTTATCCCTTTTTCCAGATCCCTTATATCTTTTCTCAAACACCTTGACCTTTTCATTGGGGTCTTTTCTGGGCGCTTTTTCAGCTTACTTACTTATGGTACTTTTTGTGAGCTTGCGGCGCTTTTTATTGAAATCAGGTATATTTAAGGACTACTAGAAGGCATGTACTACATGACAATGTGAATACTGATTATCTACACTCTAATTGTTGGACAAATTAGTGGGATGGTTGCCGCAGATCAGAAAAAGAAAAATGCACCTGGTTGTGGTCCGGAACCATGTTCGCGCACATCCGCTCACGCTGGGCGCATCCTCTGCATCGCTCCCAAGATCACACTCCCAGGCTCATGTTGCCTGCGTACGGTCGCCTACAGTTGTCGGGGAAGGCACTGGGAGCAGCCGCGCGGTTGGGATGGATAGCAGTGAGAGTAATGCATTTTGAGTCTTTCGACGAAAATCCCTTCAAGTTCATTCAAACTCCGCTTGAAAACGGCCACGTCACCAGACGTCACCTCGCATTTTGCTGCTTGCGTCTACCCCACCTCCCGTCGAGTGCTGCCCACCAATACTGACACCTGCAGGTCGCGGTGAGTAGGTATTTACTCTTTTTCTTCATTGTCACTCAATCACAGCATACTGCAGATGGTCTTTGGAGTGACAGTGCATGTAGGATCCAGGTCATCACAGCTACCAGCGCACGGTGAGTAAATTTTTCGGTTGTAAATATTTTGGTCTTCATTGATCATTGGCCATAGCCCATCATGCCTAACGACCACGACCGATACCTGGACGCCACCTGGGATTCCCAACAACCACACCCAATGCCAGGTATGCAGTAGGTGCAACCATCCTGCTCTCGCAAAACACATGTATGTACCCACCAGCCTTGTTCTCCCACTGGGCCACTCACCACTCCACGCATGACTAGGCTCAACTACCACCACTGTGTAACGTGAGGGACGGGCTGATAACACCATCCGCGCCCGGGATTAACGACATCATTACGGGAGGATATACGCACTGCAATGATGTCGACGCGCAAAGGTTAAGAGTCGGGGAACGTAGCACCTCCATTCAGTTTTATATACATTAGTTCATGTATGATGAGATATGAGCAATATATTTGAACACTTTTGACATCTGAACCGCTTCAAAAAAGTGTCTAAAAAGTGGCCTAAGCAGCCAGCAAGCCCAAGGAAACCCACGTTCAATTGGCCTTTTTGCACTTTTCCGTGCACTTGGAACCCCTTCGACGCCAGATTTTGGACACTTGGCCAAGCTGCCACACCTTTAAAACTAAACGGACCTAGCTTGGAAAAGGGGTGATCCCTTATCCCTTTTCGACCTTACGGCCCTTGGAAAAGGGTCACAAGGGGTATAAGGTGGATTTGTAATTTTCCTGATGAGGATCAGCTGTAAAGATCAGTGGTACCATGGCCAAGTTGGACATTAGCACTGGGGTATGACCGATGGCATGTTCATTTAATATAACGTAGTACAGTGCGAAACCAGACGTGGTGGTATCGCAGCTCAGAGTAGCTCTTGGGAGTCTTGTATGAGTTTCTCAGCTGCCGCTGAACGGGGCCTAATTTCACAATTGAAATGAGCAGGGCATCTGGGTTGCGCGATGAGAGATTAATAGGTCAAGTTGCTGGTGACATCGATGGACTCATGACAAAAGCCCGCTCATCATTTCTGCATGTATTGGAATGGCGTTCCCGTCTTCGCCCTTCGCATGGGATATCGTGAAAACCGAGAGCACGGATGAGACGAGACTAAAAAGCGAGTTATCGGCAAAGTGCCGACCAGGGCAGATCCTTTTAATCGATATTTCGATGAACATGCTCCTCACTTAGGTGGAAGGAGGCATACCGACGGCCAAAGCCGAACACCGTTGCTTCCGCGCCCTGGACGCTCAGGTCTATTTTCCCATCCTTGAGGAATCGCTCTGGCCGGAATTCCAGTGGTTGGTCGTAGATCTCTGGGTCGTGTGTAATGGACCTGCATAAAATGCCTTACTAACCAGAGAATCACCAATAGGTAGTACTCGCCATGAGCTCCATAAGATTATCGATCCTTTTGGAATGAAATACCCATCATACTCGTCATCGTTTGTAGAGGCGTGGGCGACACCTACACTTCATTAGCACTGGCACTGGTAGAGCGCAATTTTATGTGCATACCTAGTGGGAGAATACTATGCCACCTCATTACTTTCTTTGCCAAGGCATTCACGTAGGGGAGGGAGGCCCGATCTGTGAAGTCCGGTAGTCTGCCCTTGCCCACAACCAAATCAAGCTCAGCTTGGGCCTTCCACTGGGTATCGGGGTATAACGCCATTGCCATGAAGAAGGCTTGAAGCAAAGACAAAGTCTAGGAATTAATCCATCGTAAGGAGGTTAACTTATGATTAATATCATAACCGCGACGGACAGCGTCTGCCCCCCCTGTCGCCTCCAAGGTTAGTTTGGCGCGGAACTGTTGGAGTGCAAGCTCCACTTAGGGACTTAGAATAATTCCGCTTCATATTACATAATCACGTCCAATTAGTTTCGTAGAATCACTCTACTCTAAAATACAACATACACTATAACTATCTAAATATCAAACCAGTTCCACTCGATTTCTCCACTGTCAACAGGTTATGGGCCCTGGGGAACCTACCATGCCATCAATCAAGATTATAAACCTCCCAAAACTCGAAGACAATGGATCCAACTGGATTACCTATAGGGACACAGTATTGAATACCCTAACCTCCAAAGGACTCCAACGGCATGTGTACGGAACCGCGCAGAAGCCTGCAGAGCTTCTCGAAATCGATGGAAAATGGAGCCTCAAAGTCGAAGAGGGCACCTCACCAGGAAAACCACTTGACAAACAGCTCTTGAAGAATACGAGAAGAAATTCGATGACTATGTGCAAAAGGAGGCATCCGTTCGAGAAGTTATCTATGCAACGATCAGTAAAACTGTCTTCCTTCAAATAAAGGGCGAAGAGACCTCCGCAAAGCTCTGGAAGAAGCTTATTAGCATTTTCGAGAAGAAAGGAGACCTTGTAAAGGTTGATACACTCACGAAATTGCACAACATGCAGTGCACCGAATCTACGAACGTTCGGAAACACATTACAGAGATGCTCGAAATCCAGGAAATACTTGCTGGCATGGGAGTTGCAGTCGATGACCGGATGTTTGCTGCACTCATCCGAAAATCCCTTCCTACCTCTTATCGGCCCCTCCTTCAATCCCTAAGCGCCGCAACGATGGTCACAGACAAGCCCTTGACATCAGCACAGCTCATTCAAACTATCTTCGAAGAGGCTGACTCACAAACCGTCCACGCGCACACCGAGAAATACACCCAAGACGCAATGGCTGCTGCTGAAAAGGAAGAGGGCGAGTCAGAAGAGAAACCAAAAGGAAAGAAAGTGAAGACATGCGAGAACTGTGGCCGCAAATGGCACACTCGCGACGAATGCTATATGAAAGGTGGAGGAAAAGAGGGTCAAGCACCATGGGATAAAAAGGAGGAACCAACGTCGAGTGCCAACGTTGCCACCCAGGACGACGACGACGAAGAGGAGTTTGCCCTCGCTATTACCTCGGATTTCCGTGACAAAACAACCACCCCATCCCCACCCACTCCAAATACCAATCACGGCATCATAATTGATTGCGGCGCAAGCCGTCATTTCTCACCTAACCGTGAAGCATTTATTAAATTCGTCAAAATTGCGCCCGAGCCGATCCATGTCGCCGACGGTCGCGTTTTCTACGCCACAGGTCGAGGAGATATGAAAATCCTACTCCCAATGGGTAAAGGCCATGAGCCAACCCGCGCTGTGCTCAAGAATGTTTATTACTCACCTACAATTGCCTATACCCTTATTTCCGTGAGTCAGATGGACCAGAAGGGCCTCACCATCGCGTTTTCCAATGGGGAATGCACAATTGCAAGCCCGGGACCTTCGCCACGCGTTATTGGCCGAATCCGCGAGTCTCGAGGACTATATCGCGTTGATATTTTGAACGAGCCACTGAATTCCTGTCCGGAAGCGTCGATTGCATCGGAGATCTCTCAAACGAACCACACTCACCCAGAAATCAAGGACATTGAGCCGAAAATGGCTATGATAAGCCATTCATCAGCAAAACACAACAACACTATGGACTAATCTATAGTAGTCTATAGTATATGTCTATTTGTTTATAGTGTACCATAGTGGCCATAGAGGCCATAGTGTTGCTTTGTTTTGCTGATGTTTCACAGGTTTTGATGAAAAATACATGGTACCTCGAACACCTTGGGCCAAAGAGCGATCAGGAGCGGTCGAAGAAGACACTTACCTTGGAAGGAATGATCCTCCAGCAGTTCGAACCGTCCAGATCGAGGGGGAGAAAGCGTCCAAAGCGTCCAAGCCACCCAGCCAAAACACCGAAATCCGTTCGGCTGAATTACCCGACGTAAATAGGCGCGAATTGAAGCCCCATATAACCGCTTTCGAACGCGCCAACAATCAGCCAAATCGGACGAAAACCGATTGCGCAACGGACACACCTTTGTCCAACCCAAACATCAACCATCCCAAATCTCCTCCAAACTTCCCCAACCCAAAGGACCATCAAAGCGGTCCTAGAAGCGACCCAGAATCGCATATCCGTCGCGTTTTTCGTGGCCAGAGACCTCCAGAACCCTATAGACAATCAGCAAGGCAGATCTCACCCTCCTCAGAACCAGGGGGAGCACTAGCACTCCCAGAGACCGATTTCCGAGACCAGGAAAGCATGCCTAATGAAGATGAAGGGTCAGGACACTTGTCAGAAGAGGATACTCACCCTCTCGCGCCGGTTACCACAGCACTTGAAGATGGATCAGAAGAACCAACCAACGATTGGTCAGCGACCATCAACAATCATTTTCGACATTCTTTCGACACATTACATTCGTTTCGCAACTTGTTATCACCTCAATCGTCTACCTACTCAAAACACCATTCATTTGATTTAAGATAAGCACATCTACTACTATCTAATCATTTATAATCTCCCTGTTTCGCTTGAGGGGGAGTGTTGGAGTGCAAGCTCCACTTAGGGACTTAGAATAATTCCGCTTCATATTACATAATCACGTCCAATTAGTTTCGTAGAATCACTCTACTCTAAAATACAACATACACTATAACTATCTAAATATCAAACCAGTTCCACTCGATTTCTCCACTGTCAACAGGAACATAGACGAGATGATTAACCAATGAAGGCAGCCGCAGCAGTACTGCGGGCTTCAACCTCCTCCATCTCCTGTTGCTCGTCCCCAATATGGAGGAGGCCGTCGAGCAATGCCGCCGCCACAGAATCAGAGGCTATCCCCTGCGACTGTAAAATCTGTGGTCAAAGATAGCTTTTACGACTAAATCTAACAGACGTGTTGAGATTTGGCGAATTCCCAGGGTTTCTTGACCATTCTGTAGTTGGCATCCCTCCAATGGGCAGTCTTCCCCTTGAACCCGGCACCAGGCATCCACCCGGGCACGTACTTCAAGATCGGGATGAAGTCGACTAGGAACGCTCCAGGGACACCTGCTTTGGCGAAGCCTTCCAGCGATGCTTCTACGGCTTCAATGTATGGATCATTCTTCTCCCTGACCCTGATTCTGTATGTGAGATTCATGATAACATCAGGAAAAACTACAATTCATAATTACACATAATAGTCATAATACTGATAATCATGTCAAAGTCATGACTAATGACCGAAACTCGGGCCATAATCGGCCAATCATTAAAAATAGCTAATGACAGCTAATGACCGGCTAATAACCTGCTAAGAAACCCAAATTTTTTGATAATTGACGCTAATTAGCAGTCAATTATCGTTCACTGACACGACACCGAGTCTCCAAATTTCGAACTTTTCATACTATGTGTGAAGTTCTCAAGCACCACAACTTTGTTGCAACCCCAGCCCCATCATACACCGCTCTCGCGCTACGCGTGGGCTGTGGTGCTTGAGCCGCGTGCCAGGTTTGAAAGAGTCTTCAAAATGCAGCATTCGCCGGCAAGTTCACGCGTTGAGACGGTGATACTCATTACACATAATTGATCTTCGGGATGAGGCGTACGAACCCATTCGTGCAATTTTGCACAGTCAAAGTAATGATATCGTATTTCCTGCTTTGCCTGGTTATCCGTTTGAGCATGGATGCACCCTGAGCAATCTAAGTACAGCACGTGTTGGAATGCTAAGTGTCGCGCATGAGAAAGACGCGAACGCAGTGAGCGAGTTAAGTTGCGTGTCGCGCCGGTCTAGGGCCTTCAAAACTTGTTGGAATAGATGTCGCGCATGAGAGACATGGGGAGCGTTTAGTTGAGGGGGGAATACACAACGGATTTCACGTACCTAGTCCATTTGTTTGGGCGCGAACGCACTCTGGGCCTTCAGGACTTGTTGGGATGAGTGTCGCGCCGGTCTAGGGCCTTCAAGACTTATTAGAATACATGTCGCGCATGAGAAACACGGGCGCGTTTAGTTGAGGGGGGAATACGCAACGGATTTCACGTACCTAGTCCATTTGTTTGGGCACGAAGGCGCTCTGGGTCTTCAGGACTTGTTGGGATGGGTGTCGCGCCGGTCTAGGGCCTTCAAGACTTATTAGAATACGTGTCACGCATGAGAAACACGGGCGCGTTTAGTTAAGGGGGAATATGCACGAATTTCACTTACCTAGTCCATTCGTTTGAGCGTGAACGCACCCTGAGCATCTGGGCCCTTCAAGACTTGCTGGAATAGGTATCGCACATGAGAAAGGCGGGGCGCATTCAGTCGGCGCATCCTATAAGTGATAAATGGGGAACGCACCCGCTACTTGTCATACGCGCTACTGCAAACGCCCGCATTTCGGAGCGCTGGTGGTGGTGCGAGCATGATTTATGGTGGCACGACACTTGGTCGTGCCTCTCCGGGAAGGGGAGTGCAAGGTCGGGCACTTTACGAGAGACGGATGCGAATAGTTGGGGGTGCTTCGCTGCTGGGGGGAAACTTGATGTCCAAGAGGACCGTCATTGAGTCCATCGCATAGGAGATGGCCCTGACGGCGTCCATCGGAACGCGTCGGCGCGAGCTGGCTATGCGATGCAATGTGACGAGTCCCATTTGGAGGGATGAATGAGAGGCCGGCCCCGATCGTTGGGTGTAAAAACGCTGAGCGAGAGCAGTTTCAATTTTTCGAGATTGGGCTGAATGTCGCGGGTGTGGGCCGGGCGATAGGAGCTGCGTCGATGGACCGTTGTCATTACTGCATGTGATAGGGAGTTTTACGCGTTTTCGGGGAGAGCTTTATGAGCAATCTAATGCGGGGTATAAAACACCAAAACGTACCTGTGGATAGTATCGTCTCCGAACGGCGTATGCACCCAACCCATAGACGCAAGCGCGAAACTGTCGTGGTACCGGGCCATCGCGATTGAAGGCCGACATCCCAAACGACCACTAATCCATAAAGAGACATTAGACAACAGAAGCAGTGAGAGTGAGTCACGTATTGTGAAAGAATGAGGGCGTGTTTTCCACTTAGACGGTTTTGATTACCTGAATGAGCGAGGGATTCAGGTTTGGATTCCGTGATTCTCAATATGTTGCATGTTTGTTGTGCTCGTGTCTGGGATAACTACGCCTCTTGGTGTTCAACACATAATCGGTCACGCACCCCCGACCTAATACACAACCCAACCAGCACATCCTTCCTCTGACACCTCGCGATCGATATGAATACCGTCTTTTGTCTTCGTTCATACCAACCGAGCGAGGAAAGCCGTGATACGATACGCCAGCAAATCTTTCGCGTCGTCGATGCTGAGAGGAAGCGACATCCGCGATCGTCGAGTATGAGAAGGATGCGTGGATAATAATGTAAGTCCACCACCGCATACGCGTACTGCGGGTCGCCTAATCGTTGCGGTTGTGCAAGGGGGGCTCTTCACACCTCCCCATCCGACTCCCGTTTACATTGGACAGCCCGGGGCGTGACTGGCAACGGATCAGTCATCGCGACGGTTCACCTCTACCCACAAGCACAAGGACTGTTTTTTAGGAACGGCGGACACTGGCAGAGGGATAGGAGGTTGCTGAATGTTGAGAGGCGCGGGAGGCCGCTATGAAACGCGGGCGATATCTTGACAATTGTACATTAGTTTTTGCCACGCGTGGGGATCAAATGGATTCGTTTGGCTTGCCACCTCCTTGGATTCTCTAAACCACGGCGATCGTATGCATGTATACTAAGTTAAATGTCCCTGATGGCTACACGTTGGTGATCAATCAACGAGGCTAGCGCTGGCGCTCCGGCGGATGGTTCGTGCGGTCCAGGCGAAGTACACCCGGGCTGTCTGAATATCCTCGTTGAATCCCCCTGCCTCAGTTGGTTGTGAGACAACTCAGCATTGAAGGTTTGTTGATTTGAGAGCAGAATATAAATTTGATCGGAATGATTCGATTACAATGCGAATTGCTATCGAAGACGGGCAAATCCGTAACGATCTGTCTGGGAATTGAGAAGAAAGTTGTCGCACGTGTCAAGAACATTATGCGATGCCCATTCTTGCAGAACTTGCCTGGGGAAGTGAGGGAAGAGATGTACACTTTGCCGAATACTAACGAGTGGGATCACGCTAACGAGCCGCCCTCCACCAGGATCATAGGCGCGTTTAAGTCGGTACAGCCCGTGATCGGGTTCAGGGGTTTGGCGAAAGGGAGTGAACCACTCAATATACGCGAGATATTTCGGAGGTTTGAGGCCATGAAAGAGGCGTAGGATGGAGCGTTCCGGGATGGAGAATATCACCCGGACCTGGCCAACGCGATAATCTGGGAGAACTACTAATTAGCTTGAAATAGCTTGGGATATGAAAAAGTTGACCTGTGAGGCCATCACCAGCTGTAGCCGTCCCCGAGTCCCTGATCAAGGCAGTATCAAAGCGACCTGGAACCACTTCCTTGTTTCGTGTCGGGTTTTTCCTGGCAGGTTTGGCATGAATAGAATCGAGAGTAGTGCTTTCATCGTCTGCTTGAGCGGGATATTTGGCGATGAACTTCGCGACGTGGTAAACGGGGACGCTGCTCAAGTACATGTGTAGATCAGAAGCTTTATCTTCAATGAGCCGGTTCGTGCGCAAATCGGGGTTGCGAATCATCACGATAAAGCGGGCAAGCGCAATAGTGAAATGCTTGGCACCATAATCATCAACGAGGCGTGATATAGCGACTGATCGACGGTCGGATGCTTCGTCATTTTCACTTGACGTTCCGGGGCGACAGTAGGGAGAATAACCTGACGCTGGACCAGCGTCGACGGAGTCTCTATAGTAAGCTCTCGCCACCGTATGAACTTCTCGTGCCGAAGAATCTTTTCTTTCGCTCGAGCCATATAGTCATCTGGGAGTACTCGTTCTTGTGATTGGTTGCCCGGTAGGCATCTTTCGCAAGATCAATATGTAGCCGCTCTGTGTATTCCGTATTGTAGTTGTCGGTGGTTCCAAAAAGCTTGATCATAGAGACATAGTGAAGAAATGAGTGTAGTTTGGGGAAGTTCATGTTGGTGCGGATCCCGACAGTGATGAAGACATCCATATCTTGGTGAAAACGACGGAGTGCATCTTGGAGCTGTTGTAGGGTTGTTGTGGAATGAACAGGGTATTGGGAGAGAAAGGCGAAATCCAGAAGAGCCTTGACCGCACGAACAACGCGTTTTTGATCCTCGGCGCTGACGCTGTGTGAAACGCGAAGTGAAGGCGACTCAGCAATGAGACCGAGCAGGAATGAGCACATTTGGCTATGCTCTCTCCCAGTAACTCTAGATAGAGAGGAAATTCCGTTCATAAATAGCCTGATGTGGTGGTTCGGAGGGAATCGCTTGCAACGCTCATCGATTTCTTCGGGGCCATACAACTTTTCTATCCACGAGATTAGATGCTTGACGATACCCTGGTAAACCTGGTGTAGGATATCAGATGTAATGGACCTATAGATATTCACGTATGGAAGATCTTCCCAGAACGGATGGACAACCGGTTTTATGCCATTATGTTTACAAGCGCGAGTAAACTCCAATGGGTCGCCGCTTACCGGCATGAGCGCCCGGAGAACACCTTCGAGGTCGCGATTTTCCAGTGGCGCAGTCGGGTTACCCAAGTCCTCCTTAGTGACCTTGCACTTCGGGCATGAAGTCGACTTGATGCCCGTGACTAGTAGCTGTTTGGGATAATCTCTGGCTAAACCGCAAGGATTGGGTGATTTCGTCGTATAACCCCATCCCCACTGGCCATGGGTTCACCATCAATCCCGGCTTTCGTAAGGGGAGCAAGGATCTTCCGCATGCAAGCATGAAATAAATTTACAACTGCGCCCGACGCGCAGGGACACTGGCTATATGTTTGAGCTTGTCGTCGGGAGATATGCGAGGAGTATGTGTGCACGGCGAGATGGTTTGCGACGGACGTTTTTTGGAATGTTGCCGATGGTCAGATAAACGGGGTATGCTTGCTTGGATCCGAAAAGAGTGACCTGGGTCTTGTCGGAAGATATTATGACCGGCACGATCGTACCACCAGGCTTTTTTATGTCGAGGGCTTGCTAGATGTAGGGGAGTCCTCAGTATGAACTGATGTTTGAAAGCAATATGATCACCTGGGTATCCCACCACCACCTGCCTGTATTCATTTCGTGGTAAAGTTGATCTGTCTTACTAGCATCTGCGAAGTGTCGCTCAGGCCTGAGAAGGAGATCGCCAGCAAACTCGGGGTCCGCGAATAGTGCCTTTACGCACTCGAGGGGGTTTCTGTAAAAGATATCAAATGTTTCGCCCGCAATTTTGATATCCCTCCTCTCAAAACGCGGCCGGTCGTTAGGAAGGTCGGTATCAATGATCTGGTTTAGCTCTCGAGAGTTTTTGTATGAAAGTCCAAGCTTATCTTGGAGCTATTAGAAAAACATAAGTTTGACGACATAGAGTGAGATACGATTGAAGACTCACACCATGATACCCAACAAATCTGAAACAGCCGTCGATCCTGGCCCCCGCACCTTCGCCCACCGCGCTAACTCCCAGTCGAGCTTGCTGTTGAAAGGGGCCCATTGATTGTTACCCCCAGCGAGACCTGTCTTGTAACCACTATACCCGGGTTCTAAAACGTGTTCCGGAAGAGGTTCGCCAGCTCGGGAAGATTGTAACGTTTCGACGAATGGTTTCACCGGCTCCCCACCAGTAGCAGTGTTCGCATTCTCATCCACCGGTTGGGGAGGTTGTGCTGGGAGGGGAGACTGATCCAAATCGAAGTCCCCAGGGACCGCAGGTGGCGGCCAGGGCTCTTCGTCTCCATCTGACTCTAGTGCGCCGTCATCTTCTGGAATTATGCCTCCTTCATCATCTTCCTCACCATCCCAAGGGAATTCATCCGCATCCGGAACCTCGCTCCCGCGTTCAGGCTGATTGCCCTCATGATCAAGCCAAGCGACATCGATATCATCACTAGCGCCCCCATCCGCGCCACCCGAGGTATCCAAGTTGACTTCCATTTCGTCACCGGTCTCATAGCCTGCCAAGCTGTCTCCTAGCGCTTCGTCATCGGGATCGGGTGCGGCGGCAGCTCGGATGATTTGTTCGAAAATAGATCTGCAGGCAGGGTTTGTGGTGTTGAGAATATGCCGCGAAAAGCCATCCGGTGAAAAATATACGAAGCAACCTGGGCACGGAGTGGTCATTGCCATGTACAGAGGAATGCACAGTGGTTAGATACCGGGAGCTAGGCTGGGCTGCTGTAGATTCTTAGGAGGGGAGAAGAGCTACAGTCAGCACCCGTCGGTGGTAGGCCGTGGGGCGACACCAGTCCAAAGGGCTTAATGGACCGGGAAGTTACAAATCCACTGGTAGTTGGCGAAAGGATGACTCGGAGACATTGAGCCTATTGAACCTGGGGTACAAGTTATACAGTTGCGCGCGCGGCTCTATCGCGGGTGAACTTACCAGTCATGGGCTAAGTTGAATGATGGATGTCGAATCGTTAAGATACCATGATGATTGTGCAATGCGGATGCTGCCTGATGACATGTCACATGCAGTGGCCGGGGAGTTTGAATTTGCTTGTGTTTTTTCTGCCGGGTGTGTGGTTTCCGCAAGGCTCCACTGCCTAAGGGGCCATGCCATTCCTGCAGGCCTCCTCGCCGACCATTCTGTTATGTCTGACGACGACATTCAAGTCTCAAAGCCGCGTATTTTAACGCGAGCAGAGAAGACTGCTGCTACGCGGGCATCCAATAAACAACAAGAAAAGATGGATCTTGATAAGTTGATAGCGACAGCGACGGGTCAGTTCCCCTTGTTCCAAATATACTCGTCTTATTCACACAGTCCAAAGACACACCACGATTAGCGAAGCAGGCCGCCATAGATAACGCGGGTAGCTATTCAAGTCATACACTGATATAATTTTGTCACCCTAACTGGTTAACAGTATGGAAGAAACTGATGCCAAACGCCGGCTCTAGATCATCAAAGAAGCGCCCACCTTCCACCCCTGGTAAAGGATCTGAAAAGGTCAAGGTGCCACGAAGGGTAACGTAACCGCTGATTCTACTAGGGTAAATAACTTAAAACTTAATGTCTAGGTCGAACTCGGCCCAAGTGTCACGCCCAAACGTCAGGCTAAAATACCAAAGGGATCGAGGGCTGGTACGGATACTAGGGCACTGCCTATATCGTTGGAAGGTAAGGATGTTGCGCGCGCGACGTCGAAGCGTTCTGGGGCTCGGGCTGGGGAAAACCCTTCCCATAGCGCCGGATCGATGTCAGTGGCCCGCCGGTTCCTACCACCAGCTATGGATAGCGATGAATCCGAAGCCAAGCAGGATAGTGATTCCGAGTGCGATAGTTCCCTCTCCGAGATCGATGGTAATCATCTCATCACTCATCTAATCCGTTTTCTTACTATTCATTGCAGAAAATATGGTGGGTAAAAGCGTTGAACCGTCTGATCAGGAGGACGGGGATGAATCAGCTAGTAGTCAAAATTCCTCGGATGGGCTCAACGGTGACCGGACAACGATGAGGGACGCATTAATGGAAGAGGTAAGTTCGAGCTCTTCCAATTGGAAATCGAGGATCTCATTCCATTGCCTAGCGGGCGAGCTGGCCTGGAGATGATAGCATGGATGAGGACTCGGAAATGGGGAATATCACTCTCCGGGGACCCTCCGCCCCTAAGAGTCCAACTAGTTCCCGCGCTTCTAGTATCACGCCTTCACCAATGGGATGGATTTGTGGACATTGAGACCCCGAGGAGGCATCCGATTCGATGTTGTCCCAGCCTACCAAGTCTGTATCCGTACATTCTTATCAATATATATTTTCCACTCACACTACCTGGTCAGCACCCATCTTCCGCAGGCTGAAGCAATAGCTGATCCCGAGGAGGATTTGCTAATTATATCCAAGTCCCGATCCAAGCGCCGTCCAACCGTGGTCGAATCCGATGAGGACTACCAATTGCACCTAAGCCTGTGTCCAAGCACCGTCCTGCCGCAAAGCCACCTGTCTGGAACGCAGCCTCGCCCGCGGCCCAAGTCGCCAACCATCGCGTCAGTTCGCAACGCCAAGCCCGTCATCCAGCAACTCGAGTCCCAATCGGTGCAAACCACGGTCGAGTCGGGCTCCATCATGATCGTCACAAGAAAACTGTTGACAAGGGAAAAGCGAAGCAGGCTTCTGATAGACAGCATACTAATAAGGTAGATACGAAGATCCTTCAGCTATAAACGGCTGGCTCACCCGGCGACGATCCTAACACAGGTTTCCACCAGCACAAAGGCAGTCCCAGTTCAACCCCGCCCAACGGCCAAGCCAGCCTACAAGGGAGCTCAGAAGCGGAAGGAGAAGCTTGCCAAAGAGGTGTGTATACTTGGCTGCCTATTGCATATTCTAACTGAATGTAGTCGGCTGAGTGGCCCGATAGCCCCGACGAGACGACACACATGGGTCGAAACGCAACCAAAACTAGCATGACCATCGGCACGCGCGCCAAAGTGAAGGAGGTAAAAATCAGTCGTATGACGCGCAACCAAGGCCCCGAGAACACTGATGCCGACGTCGACATCATCGACACCGATGTCATCGACACCGACGCCATTAACACTGACACCATTGATACTGACAAGCATCGGAGACCCGCGCGTGGCATGCGTCGACGACTTTCTATA